>CAJNIZ010022725.1:29376-77593 GCA_905231905.1 Symbiodinium pilosum
CACTGTTCCCGACCGCAATGGGAATCTTCAACCGTTCAAAGAAATAGACCTCCTGCATTGCCCTTCTCTACATAGCTAGTTTTGACAAGTGGGCCTGTTCAAAGAGGAAATTTCCGAAGAGAATCCGCCCGGCCTCTCCAGCTTCTGGATGATACACTAGCGAGAAGTCCTGACTTTGGTGTTTTGCTGTTGGAGGCGCACTGAGACTTACGTGCACGTACATCAAGAGGTTTGCCCAAACTGGAAGGGGCGGAAGGCGGATGCAGAATATTCAGCAAATGACCAAGTCTCTCTGGCTACGATGGCACAAGTTTTAAGCATCGTCTTGATCCAGCAAGCAAGCCAGCAAAGAAGGCTGCAGAAGAACCTGCTTCTGAGGAGAGCAGGCAAAGGAAAGCTTAAACCTGCTCAGAAGTCCTTGCTCAGAGGTCCTTGCCTGCATTCATTCAAATTCATGATCAGATTTGCTACCTGCTCGAAAAAACTTAGGCAGGCGACATCTCTTGCAGAAAGCTCCTTCATGAATGTTTCATTGCTGGCCGGCTCGGGGCTTGCCACCCTGAACCAGATCTTGTAAAATTTCTCAGAAACTGAGAAGGCTACGCGCATTGGGTAAAGCGGTACGGATGTGGGGAGAGATCTCGAACTTGCAGCCATCTCCTTTGCATCCCTCAAACCATACGTCGAGCATTCCCCGCAACCTCTCGAGCGCTCGCAAACCCACACAATCCAAAATCAGTGCAGAATTCGTTGATGAAGGAATGCCTTAAAGTTGGATTTGTACGCCTGCGATATTTAAAGGAAGGCCTTTTCTTGCGGAATATTTCCTGAAGAACTAGACAGATGACTACCCCGAATATGATTGAAGCCATTCCCTCAATCAAAGGGTTCAGATGTTCAGCAGACTAAAGCACGCAATGCCATGTCCTCACCCGCCACGATGAAGGTGCAGGACTCCGCAAAGTTGGCCTCGTTCTGCCTGGGCTGCTGTTTCCCTAAGAAGATTGTAGGGTGACGAAATTCTTGATATAGACACCAGGAAAAATCCTAGGGCACTGTGAGATGGGTATTTACACGACCGACGCTAATGCAAAGCTTTCATTTCCTCTCTGCGAAGCCAATCATTGAACCCCGCAGCCGGAATACAGATCTGAACCCCGAAGCCCGCCTTTACAGAAGCCCGCCCTTAATCCCGAACTGCAACCAAGCTACTCCAAGGCATTCAGCAGCCATGAGATGCCTCTGCTAAGGGCGTTACAGATCTTAAGGTAGGCTGCCGGGACTGAAGATTTACGCTTTTGTCGGCTTCAGGTATCCTAGGTCTATAGACTATACATAGTATACGCAGTGGAGGGTATGAGAGGAGAGATTTGGGCTTTGGATTCCTGCAAGGGTTCAAGGAGCATCCCCACTCAGATTTGGAGGCCCTATCGAGACCCACCTTTTGCAGCATGCAGAGATTATTTGAGCCTTGGGCCTTGGGTGAGTGAGTGAGTAAAAGAATTGAAGGACCATGTTCAAATCCACTCCAAGAAACGTAAGTTTGGCAACTTTTGGGACCTTCGGGGTTTAGATTGCGTGTAGGATGTGGAGCTTGAGTTCCGCACTCGTGGGCTTTCTCTTCAGGGTAGGAGCTATCTTAAGATCTAAGGCGTTGGCTTGAGATGCAGGTGCCATGGCAATGGCAGGTTTGGAACATTCCTCAGCAAGAACCGGCTAGACGGGATAGGATGAGTGCCAAAACTACTGCAAGGTTCATACCTGCCCTGCGATGAAATATAGAATTGCAAGCTGGGTAAACATGTTGGACCTGAGAGGTGCGCAGCTCAAACCCTGAACCTAAGCCCTCGATCCCACCTTCGATCCGCCATTCGTAGTCTCCTTTGACCACCACCTGGACGCAGTTTTTTGGAAGCATCATCACCATGACTGTTCGTTATCGCTTCTGCGTGGACGCTGCTCTATCATCAGCATACCTGCTACTTTCCCTTACAGAACCTCCCTAAGTCACAACGCGATTACCCAGAGACGTCTCCTGCACCTGCTTATACGACTTTGATCGCTATCAGTGATTGGAGCGCAGGCTTGGTTGGTCACGAAAGCAAATCCAGCGACATTCCCAGTTCTGCATAATCCTTGGAGACGTACTTAAACATGAACCCCAAACTATCCCTGGGGTCTAATCTGTTTTGGCCATAAAGACCCGAAAGCTGACAAGACACATCGGCTGGGGGTGCCCAATTTGTTCAGTGTCGAGGTTTAAGGGTGTATTGGTTTTGGGTTTAGAGATTAGACTCTTCATTCTTTAGGGTTTTGGGTCTGGGTTTTTTCAGCTTGAGGTCAACCTTATGATCCAGTGACAGCTTGCATGGGTCTAGTGGATGTCCATTTGCCCATGTCTCAAAGAGTGTCCCCTCTGACCTTCCAATCGCCAAATCCTATAAGCTGATCAAGGACAGTCGGACAGCCGCGTCCAGCCCAAAGAGAAGATGACCGGGGGAAGAACAAGACGAAGAAACGTCCAAAATACACACTTGAAATCAGGCTTACTGAAAACCAGAGCCTGTGGTGTACTACCAATATGTAATTCCAAGTTAATATTCCATCAGCCACTCCTCCCAGTGATACATTCGAAAGGCTACTTAACTCTCCGTTGCCCTCCCCTTACGAAAAAACCAGCCCGCGGCTTTGAAGGCAAAGTTCCGCATCATACCAAACCAACCCTAAACTCGGGCCAACAGAAAAGCAGTTTCACAAAGAGGGTCCTGCCCTTGACCATAACTACCTCGCCCTACACCCTGGACAATGAGGAGTTTTGTTTACTATTGCAACGAGGGGTTTTCAAAACGTCCTCTGAAGGTTGAGGTTTCAATGAGTACACGTTATGTAACCTACACCCTGTAGGTTGCCCAAACCTGAACTCTGCTACATCTAAAGAATTTGCAAGCGGAAGACCTCGCTGCAGTGGACCAGCTCCCCATTACTTCCTGGGTTGAACCGAGGTGGTGGTACCTCCACAGTCAAAGTCATCTTCTTGGAATAAGGCTGACAGTTGGGGACCTGAATAATTATCGGCAGTTTGCAGCGAACTCAAGCTTAGAAGTTGGTTGATTACGATTTTAGGGCTTACATCACTATCATCAGGTATACACGAGTTTGTTGGGAGTGGTACTGTTCCTAACGTGAGCCTTTACACCTGCCTCTGACAGTGCAGGTGCGAGAATAAGAGGTGCAGAAACAAGGGCAGTGGTGATAGCCACGGTAACACCAGCAGCGGCAGCAGCAGCAGCAGCAGTGATGGCCATCAAAACTGAATACTGCAAACAGGACCAACAACATTGATGCCGCCGACGTTCTAGGTGGTGGCACTGATTCTGGTCCTAGCTGAAGCCGCGGCTGCGCGACCGGTCATGGTTGTGGTTGTGGAGGGTTGGCGCTGGCGGCGGTTGTAGGCGGTGGGTGGCGTCGGCGGAGGGTGGTGCGAAAAAGAAGAACAAAAGATTTTGCAAGCAGCCGAGTGTTCGGGCATCCTCTTTGTACCGTTCAGACCCTGCCAGTGCTGGTCTGAGTGATATTATGCAGACAGCCAGCTTCTGAAAGTCTAGATGATGAATCAATGAGTTGTGAACCCTTTCCCGATGCGAAACCTTAGCAGAACCCTAACTGGAAGGGGAGGTTCTCAACATATCAATATCGTGGGCTGGACGCCTTTCAACATGCAGTGGCGTGGCTCGATGGCCTAACTGTCTCAAGTTGCCCTGTATGTAAGACTATGTGGGAAGCCTCAGCAAATATCGGTACTGCTTGCTGCCTATGGCAAGGGATTGGGCTTGCAGCGTCTCGCGGATGAGCGCTGTGGATCTGAGATTACTTTCAATCATGGAGTGGATAAGAGCATGGTTAGCTGGTAAAGAAAATGCAGGACAGCCCGTGGTAGGCTTCTAGACGCAACTATTCCAGAAGATGGTTCGGCACTGCTTCTATGGATGGTTGAGAGTTTGAAAGGAGCTGCCATCCCCTAAGTCCTAATCCAAAATCCCAACAACAGACCGCGGACGCACCTCCAGGGGCTTCACGCCATCGGAAGGGGTATTTCCCAGCGCATCTGCATCTACTAGGCGCCTGTAATTGCATTCGCAATTGTTGATGGACTCCTGACAGGGAGACATTGGGCTGCATGCAATCCTTGCAACAATCCTTTTGCTTCCTACATTGACCTGCAGATTGCCCTGATACGGATTTACAGTACAGATCGTGGGGAACGCGTTGTCTCTTTGCACCACCTAGGTAGACCAGCCCCTATTACGTGTGCTTAAGCTCTGAATCCCCAAATGCATCACAATAGATCCCTACGTAGCCGCTCAAGTCCCTTCAAAACTCAGCGATCCCTGCCTTGCGCTGAAGATCCTACAGCACTGAAACTGCGGCCTACCCAGCTCCTGATAGGAGATGTGCTTCTGAACCTCCTCCAGCTGTCGTCGGAGCTTTTGTCTTTCCTCTGCTCTACTTGACTCCTCCTTTAGCCGGATGTTGGCCTGGCAATCTCCAGGAGCGGGTGGAGTTGGGTTTAGGGATGAAAAGCATAGCTCTTCTACAGAAGATATGCTCATTTGATCCGGGCACGAGATCCGTGTCGATGGCAACGTCAGCAGTATGAGCTGCAATCATAGTAAGATTCTAGGAAGCAATGAGTACCCCTCAAAAGGGACTCACAAATCTTCGAAGCGGCCACGTCTTTAATGGATTGCAGGGGTGACAAAACAGATCAGCGACCTGTATGAATGAGCAAACAGTGCAAGAAATGAGTGCAGTGGTGCATTTGGATGTCTTTGGGCTGGTGAAGTCTGAGCTCCTGAAGCAATCGGGGAAGTTGAAAACGGTCAAGTTATACATCCAGAGTAAGAAGCTCGTCATGGAGGCATTCACTGAGGGCACAAGAAGATGCCGGTGTTCTAGTGTACAACAGTAGTAAGCTGGATTGGTTGCCGTGGAGACCTGAAAGGCTGGAGCACCAGGTGCATCCGGCATGTTGCACAATCTGTGAAGGTACGATGTTCCGTAACTATCATCGATGAAGCCAACCCACTGAATCGCCTGCTTCCTTTCTTCTAAGGTCTGCTTGGCACCTGCGATCTGCGCGTTAAGCTCCTGTGCGCTTTTTGGCCGCTGTCTTCTGCACGCATAGGGGCCCTGTGACATGATGGTCCGTACTTCATCTGCATTTCGTGCAAAACTAGGCAGTCCTCATTACAAGCAGCTCCCAAGTTGGGCCCATGATACGCAGGTTCCCTCCAAACCCTCCCGTCAAACCCGTTTTCTTAGATGCTGCATGTTGTCACACAAGCCCTATTTGTCCATGTATCACGTGTTTACCTGAAGGCTCCTGTGTCGTTGCCATGGGCCGCGGCGGCATGAAAGCTGCCGGCACGAAACGGTGGAACTGGAGCCGTGGATTTGCGGGTGAATTCAGAAAACATGTCAGATACTCTTGAGGGAGTTGAATAGGATGAGAGAAAACTTACTACAGGGTTGTTGGGGCAGCAAGAGGCTTCTCAAAAGTAAGGCGCCTGAGATCTTGAGAAGGTTGTCCATCCAACCCTAAATCAAATCTTGAACTGGCGGGAAGTCAAGGTAACACGACCACTTTCCAACTTGGCATTCTTACCCCAACCGCTCGCAAGGCTGGTTGCGCGAATAGCTAAAGCATTACTCCCGCCACACATGCAGGCATCTGAACGAACCCAGGAAAAACGACGCTGAGGGATACCTCCCAGATACGAATTGGGTTCTCGAAAGGACTCTGCCTCTTTGCAGGACCAGGAGCACTTCATTCTTGAGATCCCCATCAAGACATGTCTTCCCTCATTGATTTTGTCAACTGAGCTAAATGCGTGTCCCATCGGAGATCAACTTTGAATTGTTGGTGGGAGCTAAGGTTTTGGGCTTTGGGCCTTGGGCTTGTGGGTGCAGACCCTGTGTAGCCTGACAGGCCCGCCACCCTCACGTTACTCTTTCGCAGCGGTGGGATTGGAGATTAGACCTGCAGGCGCTACGGACCCATACCAGCTTCGTGTACGCAATAAATAGAACCGAACGACACGTACATGCATGGGGCTGCAGGATCACATGACCAAAGCTTCCGAAACACGAGCTGCTGAACCAATGCGTGGAATCAACTGAAATAATTCAACAGCGGCAACTCAATTTTTGGGAATCAATCCCAGGGACAATACCCACCCTCCCGCCAAATAACATGGAACCCAACAAAAACTGCTCAATCTACAATCTTGTTTTCTATCTTGGTCTATATATATATATATATGTCTATGTGGGGTTCCGCATCTATTTGGGAGAGGGTTGATCCAGCCCTACACCCACAGGCGGCGATTCAATCAAGTCTACAGACCTTACAAACGCTGCAGACCCTCAATATTATCAACCCTAGATCAGACAGCCCGCATACACTCTCAAGCCTTGGACTCTCAAGTGCTAGAGCCTTTGCTTTCTCAATCAAAAACCACACAACTACTGAGTAACTGAACCTTCCACCCAAAGTACTATAACCCTGAAGCCCTGCAAAAAAATGTACTCCCGACCCCTACACACCCTCGGCCATGAAAAGACAGAAAAGACTGTTGCAGCGTGTATAGAACTTTTTGCCGTAACCCCATAACCCCTTAGCCTCGCAACACTGTATTACGTGAATGTTACAAATCCTCAACCGTATAAGCTAAGCCCCATGAAGTTACACTTCCTCTGCCATGGCTTGGCCACAAACCCGCTGCCCCGTGGTCGGTGGTCTGAGAGCGGACAGGTGTGTGAGCACCTTGAAATGGGAGGCCCTTGCGGTTTTGGAGTTTCTGGGTTGTCCACACGGAACCCTAAACCTGCGACCAAATTCCCATAAGAGGATGCACAGAGCCTGTAGAAGTGAGCTTTCATTATTCGCGGCCCGGGTTCAGTGATGGGCCCCGCCCGGCCTTCGGCTTCGAGTTTTGGATTCTGAGTTTTTTTACAGGCGTCCACTTCCTAAACGCGCGCACTGCCAGTGTGGGATCCTTTTGCCAAGATCAAAGTCCTTCCTTGCATGCCAAAGTGATGCAGCTTAAACAGAGAAGAACTCAAAAGACACAAAGACCCAAGGGGAGGGCTCTGGGAGATGCATTGGACTTCAGGGCGTTTGAAGGGCCACAAAGCACAGGATCCACAAAACTGAAATACGTGATTTGGGTTTACGAGAATCGCACACTGGGGGATACCAGGTAGCCCAAGTACCCTATACCCTTTAAGGGTGATTCCGCAGAATCCTGTATGTATGGCCAGTTGTGTTGCATGGGGAAGGGACAAAACTGAACAAAAGCCCTGCAGCCTGGATCTCAAATTCCAAGCGCCCGGCATCAGCCAATGCCGACACAAATCCTGGGCCCGCAGTCGCTACCTGAAGCCAGCGGATGCAGGTTTTCAAGAATAAGAGTGCAGGGCATATGTAAGATTAGGTAGGGTTGAAGGAAGCTAGGCTCTCTTCGGCTTCCTGCATTGTACTCTGCTGAAGTTAAGCCAAGGCTGAGCAGCGCACTTACTGATTGTATGACTGAACAGCTCAGGGGTTTCAAGCTCCATGGGTCAGAGTTGGGCATCGCCAGGGCTATAGGATACAACCCGGCTTCAGGTTTTAGTGGTTTATGTGGAGTCTCGTGGGTCAGATAAATGTGGTCTGAGATGTGGTTATATATCCCAGAAGATCAGCCATAACTAGTTGGAAGTAGTAGGTGCAGCAATGAGGGAATAGGGGGTTCTTGAGATGGAAGCTGATCCCTCTTCGCCGCACCTAGCATGGGGCTAGCAGAGTCGAGCCAATGTCTTCTGGTGCTACCTCTGGAGGTTCCTCAAGAAGCGGACGCTTCTGGACGCTAGAGATATGAGGGATTTCAGGAAGGCTGTCACATACCTGCAGCTTGGTATAATTTGCATCCTACGTCCTATGTGGTGCAAGATTTCCTTCATCTAGGACTCAGGCTTCAGAAGTCAGATGGGTTTGGCACTAAATCTCTTTCAACCTGCCAACACCTTACTCACACATACGTAAGCCGCCACATACACAAAGTACGAGACAAAAGCTTCTTTGAAGGGTCATGGGACTGAGTGACTGGTTTTTGTTGAGGTCATAAATTTGCTTAAAAGCCCTCGAACTTTTTTCGCATAGGTTATCCCAATTCTAAGTAAAGCTATAAAGTCCCATGAATCTCCCAGCAGATTCTGGCCGCATCTGTGAGAAGTTTTCCCGCAGCTGGACGCCCGTGCTTTGCACAAGGCTTAACACAACCCTGGACCTAGAAGCACAACTCGCCTCGAACCCAGATTCAGACTCTACAGGCTAACCTTATACCATAGACACTCTGGACTCCCAGGAGAAGCAGCCAAGAAAGCGCCTGCTGGCCGGGATCATCATACGGAAGCTCTTCCTCCTGTTCCTCTTCCATTTGGATGCCTGAGCTGCACTTGGAGGGTTTAGGCTGTATGGTTTAAGGTTTGGCGTTTTTGGGGGCTTATGGCGTGACCTGGGCTATCACTGGGACCTTCATGTGAAATCCGGCCATTGTTTTCAATTCTGCACACTCCCTGAAAGCCGCTGCGGTAAACCTTATGCCTTATGAACTTCCCCATGCTGCGAGCCTGTTCAGGCTCAACCAGGAAATCGAAATGACCGGTGTTTCCTTCTTGCGAGTTTCTGCCTGTTTGGGGGTGCATGTGAGCGGCTTTGTGTAGATCGATGGCATTGTTCTGTGACTCGCCCATAAGCGATTGCACAACCCAAACCAAGTGGATCCTTGATGTAGCCATCCGGATACGGGACATCACACCTTTTCAGCATCCTCACTCCAACCTGACTGAAGCATATAATCTTCAGGGTATAGCTCGAAAAGGCTTCATACTACGCCCGAAAAATGGCAACGAACCCTCATAAACCGCATCCATTAGCCCAACAGGTCCCGCGCCCACAATAGTGCCGTTTAGCCGGCACAACCTCGTCTGCGACGCGGCCTCGGCTTTCTCGGCTCTTGCGAGTTAGGGTTTGAAGTTTACTACGGTTGAAGGGATTTAGGCTTACATGAGGCTTACGGTTTTGGGTTGTGTTAAGGAACCTTCGAGGTTCAGAGTTTAGGATTTTCAAGCTGAGGCATTCAGGATTTACTTTATGGCTCGGGAGAACCTGGGTCTATGGTCCAGAGGTGCAAAGGTGCGAACTTTTGAGGAACTTCTCTACAACGGGTACCTTTGGCGTCCCCATACATGCGCGTAGACACATAGGGAGTTGCAAAGGTCGTTGAACAGGAATTGCAAAGTCTGGTCACTCTAACACCCCGATTCTCAATCAAAAAACCCTCAGCCCCAAACCATCAACCATTTAGTCCTGCACAAGAATCCATAAAGGCCCCAAGCCCAAACCCCTGTCTGATTTGCAGGGTTCGAAAAGGTTGGCTCGACCCAACAAGGGAATGCTGATGCTAGACGTATGGGAGTACAGGGGACTATAAGGACCAGGGTCCTTCTTAAAAATGATTTCGGGCTTGCTCCAGGAAATGCTCATGTCTGAGGTTTGGTAGCCTGTTTGAACCTACAACAAGTCCTGGTATGATTGCTAGCAGGCTCCCCAAAAATCAAACGCAATTTCGCCCTTCGCCAGATAACGATCTTCTGTTTCAGGGTCCAGTTCAGGCATCCAAAGCAACAGAAAACGGCAGAGCAGCATGAGCAGCATGATAATCGTTATGCTCCTACACAACTTTCTTGGGTTTGTCTTCCTCCCACAGCTCTCACCTTCCAGTAGTCTTGCCACCAGGACACATCAACAAAACACCCCTCCATACGAAAAAGAAAGCTGCAGGACGCATGATGTGAGTTGTAGTTGGAAAGGCAGATGCAGATGCTTCTTCTCCAAAAATTTCCGTCATTAGGGTAACATCCCCAATTTCGGGAGCACCATTGATAAATACCTTCTCGCAACAAGGGTGCTTTTTGTCCGATTTTGGCCGGGAGGTCTCCTGAACAAGCATCCTACTATTTGGGAGTCTTTAAGGAAGGCTACTGTTTTGCAAACTTCCCACAGCACCTCCAAGTAGCACTGGAGCCCCGAACCCTAAACGAAACAACGAAGCAAACTTGAACCAATTTGGCGTTCTGGCAGTCCAGGGCTCTGGCCCATGTGGGAGCATTTAAGGAAAACCAAGTGTACTTTGGACCCAAAGCAGCGGCGGCCAAAGTAAGTAACTTCTTCAGGTACAACTCCGAAGTCTTTTCTGGAAGGCATACATGATATAGTCACGAACGCAAGCTCTACTTGCTGTTGGTGGGGGGAGCAAGATGCTAAAGTGTTCTGGGATACAGCAGGAATGTCTCAAGCAGATCCAAGGAAGCTACTACCTCGCTGCTTCACAGCCAGTTGCTGAAGGGGCCTAACTACTCAAAGTAGGATGTTGACTCAGATGTGAAGCTTACATAGATTGCAAACAAAACCAATTACTCTGATATTGATATTGCGCAATCCGGCTTGACCCACCAGTTGCGCCTCAAGTCTAACAGTACAGGGCCCATTTTGGGTCATGCTAAAAAAGCGACTCATAATTCTGAACATCCTCACACGGGCATTTCATAAAATCCCTCTCAACGAGACAATGGGCCAATACCTAAACCCGAAAGCCACACTCCGAAAAAACCTCTCGAAAAAACAAAGATCTGAGGCCTTTCCATGGCCAGCTTACCGTGAACAATGCGGCTCCGCTTCTTTTGTGTGCCAAAATGGGTTCCTCAAACCCGACGGTTTGCTCCTAAGACAAAGGAGACCTCAGGCGACTGAAGGTCTCGGTTTCAAAAGAGCTTCTGGGCGTCCAGCCTTCGTGGGCCCTCAGAACAGCATGTTGGCATCCTCCACACTGAAGCAAAACCTCCCCCCATAGGAAGACAACGCCTTGCAAAACGACCTTTCACAGGTGAAGGACTCAAAATATTGCCGAACAAAATCACCAAAAACTTGACATCGGCTCGCAGATCTTGTCTCTGCGTTTTCGCAGAACGGCAAAAAGTTGTTGCAAACAGGAAGTCAGCCTCACTAGGTTCAGAGCAGGGACAGCTGCCCTTCTGCCTTCAACACTAATCACTAATCGTCTCCTAAGACCTCCCTCCAAACCTGTTCAGCTCTTTCCAAAACGGCTGAAATGTCCGTGCCAGTTTGGTGGGTGACGTGGTTGTTCCTCTGCCACCGTCATGACTGCGATCAAAGCGCGCCGGACATTTGGAAATCGCTTGAGCTGCGCGGGTCAAAGGTGCAATCTTGCAGTTCTTGGAATATAACAGAAACTGCGCGTAAAACACCTAACAAGGCGTGTCTTTGTGGTTCCGGGCCAGCTCAGAAACTGTATCAAAGCTTGCTCTGTACAAGCATGCTGCCAGCTTCCATAAGCAAAGCAGCATATCTGCGCAAGCGATGGCTCTCTTTGCACAAGGCTTCACGCTTGTAAGATATCAGGCAAGCTGCACAAGAAAAGAAACCCTGAAAATTTCTCAATGAACCCTACTGGTCACTGTGCTGAACTCCCAGACTGCAAACTATTTAGCAAGGAGAGTCATCGGCAAATGATCTACGCGGAGGTGTTCTTGCCACATGGCTTCAGGGACCCCTGGACCACCCCACGGTCCAGTAAGATTTTGTGGCTCCAAACATCTACACAAAAAACCAGGCAGCCTCGCGTTCAACAGACATTGGCATTCAGCAGATATACTAAGTACTGTATATCAAATAGAAGAACGAAAGATAATCATACCAATAATAACAACAATGATAGTAGCTAATTTGGCAAACGCCGCTGAACAGTAATTGCTGCGATGATGGTGTTCTTCATGATAAGGTCCTCTGTGATGGCATTGAAACATCCTGTGCTTTCTCCGCCAAATTTATTTGCAAACCAACCGAAAAATGCAACCAAATTCTACCATGCACTGCTTCAAAGGACGGGCCATTTCTTCAGCACGTTGTATCCTCAGCAGGCAAAGGCTCTTGGTTAAAACGTTCGTATTCCAGTTTTACGATAGCTGACAGGGGGAAAAGGTGTCGGGGGCACATAGGGCTGCATTTGGATACTCATCAACAACGGTGTCCCAAATTCATTGATGCCTCACCCTTGCAAGGGGGAGCAAAAACAATCCATGATCTTTGGAAATGTTCATGCCACCCTCATCGTTAGACAAACCACCAAGCATCTTTCCCTCACGAGAGGCAGAAGAAGTGCTGCATGCCGAGTTCGCTCGGGCGACCACGTCAAAGGCAGTCAAAGCAGCTGATCTCAAAGCGGCAATGCAGTCAGCAGACTGGAGAAGACATGCTCTATGAAACTCCGAAAAGCCAACCCGCAGTATATAAACATACAGCCATTTATTCCGTCTTCAAGGGGCTTCACAATTTAGTGGGCAAGCTCTATCCACGGTGGCCTGCCTCAGCAAGTGGGGTCGTCTGCTAAGCCCATCTCGGCCAACAAACGCTGTCCGTGCCGCGTCCGTTGCAAATCAATGGAGGACGCCTGCCGCAGGTCATGGGGAGCATGTAATGCAGGGAATTTCGCCCTCATAAAACCGGGAAGGCATTTCTTTGGTGGACCTCCTACTTATAGCTCCACCAATGTTCCCAACCAATCCTCATACACGTGTAGATTTATGTGCACACTCACCAGGCCCATATGGATTTCCGTCAAGCGTTGAGGGCAAAAGAGGATGCCAGTGTGTAGCTCTATGGGGCCTTTAGAATGAATTGTGCTTGGTGCACCATAGGGGTGATATGGGATACGCGGGAGTCAGAGGGCGTATTCAGGGATAATGGAAGTAACTTGCAACTCTCCAGATCTTGTGATGTACAAGACAACGGCCTGGCAGTCTGGTGCCCCAAACCATGAATCCAGAAACCCTAACGATAACCTCTGAACCCTGAACCGTAACTTCCCCTAAAACTTTGCCTCAAACACCTAGAACCTGAGGCCCTGAATCCCGAACTCCACACCTCGACCTTTGGACCCTCTACATAATCTCGCAGCACCAAGCTGCCTGGATCCTGGACAGTGCCTCCCGGGCATCCACCCTGTCCTGAGCAAGGCGATCCTCCCTAACTTTACATGTGCACATACGTGTCTATAGCTGTAGACTGTAGATGTAGGAAGATACATGGTATGCACACATTTGCGCAAGTGATTATAGAGCCTGTTCACTGCATATGGGGTTGATGACGGGAATACAGGGATCAGCACTTGCAGTCTAGGGTTTACCTTGGACTAACATGCAAGCCAGAGCTTGAAAGCGAGGCTAGTAACTAAGTTACTGCTAGTATTTGCGGTGCCTCTTTTCATGTTCCATGTTCCGTTGGGTTACGTGTGCAAAAGCTCGCACAAAGCAGATTTTAGTGCGGGCTTCGGGATGCTCGTCTGCGTTTAAGGGTGTGGAGGTCTCGGGGGTCTCAATACGAACACCACAATCCAAAGCACTCAGCACTTGAAGGCCCGTCAGTAGTTCAGGAATTGCCCGAATACGGGCAACAACGAGCAATCAACATGCGTATCCCACTTCTACTGCAGAACTACAACACCCATTAAGCCTCAAGGTATCCCTAAGAGCAAACCTCCAAGGAACGCGTTCAAGCTCAAACCCCTGGTTCATAAGTGACAGCTTGACACGATGGGAGCTTGTCTTACATCAGCCCTGACATGCCAGAAGGCCCGTCGAAATCCCCATTCAGAGCCTTCAGGAAAGTCTTGCAGGTATTTCATTTCTAAGACTTTATTTACGCCAAGCCAGATCAAATCCGGGGCTCGTCGTGCAGGAGCGACTTTGCTACGTAGCACCCAAACTGGGACCTCTTTTCGAAGCGTTTTGGGCTGCTAGGTTACCTCTGAGATTTATGCTTCGACTTCCCAATTCTGTGCTCAGAGCTGTTCTATGTTGTTCAGGGCCTTGCAAAGCTTCGGTTGGGTTGACAAGGTTTTGGAGAGCTGGTGGGATATTCAGGGTGACAACATACAAAGCATGGCGAGGCGATGAGTCAAAACTTAGGCCTTAGAGAAGGTCGAAGCACATTTGCAAATCCTACCCTGGGCTCCATCCACATGTAGCGGGATGCTTGTATTGAGATCCTGCAGATACTGCTCTCGAACTGAATAACTACGATGAAGATGTAATCACATTCTCAGGAACGGCTGGCATTGGAATGAACTGTGCTGCTGACGCCTTTGGAGAGGCAGCAAATTGCCCTTCTACACACACAACATGCTTTGACAGAAGGGGCCTCTTTTTTTACTGGGAGGGAGGGAGCGTAACAGCCTGCTGTCCTCCCCAAGAAACCCCACACCATACATCCCTAAGTCCAACCACCCCAAAATCAAAGCCCAAAGCATGCTCCTATAGTACAAGAATACAATATGCCCTGAAGTGTTCCTCTGGAATGAAATGCGAATCCTAAAGCCTGCGCTTTCTGGTTTCATGCTTCTGGTGCCTTGCCAGATCGACGATCACGTCGGTGCGAGCCAACTGTTTCAGGAGCCACTCCTGATCCTCGCTCTGCAGGGTTTAGGGTCCAAGGTTTAGGGTGAGGCTTTGAGGTTTTTCGCAAGAACTTATGCACTCAGACTCTGGGGCTTAGAATAATTACTAGGGGATGGGAGTTTAGTCTGCCCTATAACGTCGGATACGGACTCTTGCCTGCGTAAACAGGCATCAGGAGATACTGATTTTAAGTGCTTGGGGTTTCGAGGTCAAAGCACGTCAGGGCTTCCGAATCTCAAGGGTTTTACGTCTGAGGATTCGGAGGGTTCAAGAGTTTTCGAGTGCGGGTCGAACCAGCGATAATTCTGTTCCACCAAGCCCTGCAGGATGCGTACATAAAGGGGTACGACTGACCATGTGCTGCGCTTGCAGTGACAAAAAAGCCCTGCAGGGCGAGACCATGTCACTGTCATGTGCCAGCGCAGGTTGTCAACTGCGGGCTAGCCTAGCCGTAGATTGAATACGAAAATAGCCGCATTACCCAGGTTGCTACCCGGGAAGGCGCTGACATGTTGGTAAAGAGATGTAAAGAGGATGTCATGTACAATGATCAATCGGTCTGGAGATTGGAACGCTGAGAAGTGTTCGGCTAACCAATCTGCAAAATTAAGAGATGTTGCTTGCCAGGATTGCTGCAAGAGGTTGGGGGTTGTCATAGCTGGATCCAATGACCGGGTTTCTGCCTTGCCTTTGCGGAAGACTTGTCTTTTGCCTTGGAGCTCAAAACAGGATCTCCCTGGGGACCTCACGCAAATAGAACGGTTTTGAATGTTAAGCATTCTACGAGAGGCATGCAAGCTGGACGCAAATTGATTCCCATTTTCGAAACGGCAAGCTGCAATTTGGCCCTCTCCCATCGGGAGTTTGCTCAAGTTCGGTGCAGGATATCGGGAAATAGCAAGCAGGATGCAGTATCTACATGTCTAAAAACTGACTTGCAAGAGAAACATTATCTCGTAGTTTTCCTATCCCACAACTGATCACTCAGCTGCTCGACGTGAAACCTTGCCTGACACCCCAAAGCCCTACAAACTGGCTTGCAGACTTCAAGCCGTCCTCCGGAGCACAGTACCACATCGCTTTCTCCTAAGGCATGGCATAGTCTGGAGGTAGGATTTTACCTTTTCCGTCTGCAAAGTTGGAGTGCCACGTTTGGCAGGGCCCTGGGCATTGAGAGGAAACCATTACACCCAACTCTTTGACCAAGGCTGTAAACTTACAAACACCACAGGACTGATTAGTGTCAAGAGGGTCTACTGCAAAGATTAACGGGAATCCCATAGATAACTTAGATAACACAGGTGCGGGGCCTTTCTTTTGCAGAAAATCAAGCGGTCAGCCTGAAAAGATAGACAGATCATGACAGATCTATGCAACCACAAAAACCTGAAATGCCACAACCCACCAGTCATACGTCTTGAAGCCTCAACAGGCACTCAAATAGCAAACTAAATCACATCTGCATGTAGAAGTTGGCGGCGTGAGCTTTGCAGGGATTATCCACGTGCTTTACTTAAAAACCAGTCACCACATCCCAGCCCGTCCAAGCAGCTTGCAAAATGCAGCCGACGACTTCAACGAAACTAATTGAACTTACTGGTGACAAGTTTCATTGGCATTTCCTGGGTAAGGTTCCCAACATGACATACTTCAGCTATTTACTGGGCTTCTGCCAGGATATCCAAAATCCCTCAGGCTCTGAACTTGAAATCCCTAAAATCCTATAACCGAAGCCCCCTTGTCCGCATATGGCCTAGGCTCCACCAGGTAGCTAGCATTGCGATGCTTCGCGAAGCCCAGGAGATCTTTACCGAGCACTTTTGCCACGATCTTGCGGTGCCTGGGCAGGATTTGCAACCCTGAGGCTTAGGGTTTGTGGCTGAGGTCTGCTGTTCAGGAAGTTGGGACACAGACGCGTGGGACTGTCGGCCCAGCCAGCTCCAGCCGGGCAAACACAAACATCCAGCGTTCTTCAACTTATTTCTGAAATTCTACATGGCGAATCCAAAAAACCTTCTCCGATACCATTGCGATCAATTGCGAGTGGTGCTTGCAGTGTGCGTCTGGCACACGACTGCTGTTACACCAGCTGGTACTCTCGTCGTCTTTTCCCTTCCTGCATGCTTGAAACCTGTTCAATGAGTTTTGAAAGCACCAAGTCTTCTTGAGCGGGAATTCCATCCTGTGAAGAGTATGCACTTATTTCAAGATGTTGCGGAGGTTCCCGTCCTACATGCGTGGTGCCTCAAGCTTCTGTGCCCGTATTGCGAAATCGTGCTGATTCTGAAGCTGGCTGATTTGTGCGGTGCTCTATAGCACAGTACGCCTTGAGTATCTACGCCATGCAGCGCTCTGAGGCTTTATAGTACATCCCGACCATGGGAAGTGTTGCAGACATTTTGAATATCCATTACTCGTAGTGCTACACCGCTTTTGCTACAGCTAAGCCGTTGCTGCTATGACCTGCTACTGCCTCTACCCCTGCGGCTGCTCTTGTTAAGACTACATAACTACCATTGGTACCATCCTTATACCTGATTGACACTGTTATAAACGTACTGGCAAACATCATTGTCATACAGGGCTACCTCCCCTTCCTTTTTAGCATATAGCATGCAGCAATCACACGAAAGATGAAGGAACGGTACCGACTAATACGACCATACTCAATCTCCTACTCCTCAACCCGAATCCTCAACTAAAGTGCACATTCCCAAAAAAACTAAGGCTGCTATGCGATTGTGCTCTGGCCGCCATGTTTCCTCTCATGGCCATGCTCCAGGACGGACTGCACGACATGATGTCCAAAGTTGTGGCGGCACAAGTCCTTTCCAAACATTAAGACAGGGTTCAGAGGGCTTCGGGGATTGGGTTCGGGACTAAAGGAGGGGGGGATTCGGGGATGACCATGAACGTCAACACAAGACTTTTCTTGGATAGGTGTAAGATTTGCGAACTTCTTGCATAGCCCACCGCAAACATGAACCAGGGCCACTTCGTGAGAATAGTATCATTCGTAAACATCCAGGAGCTTGGCTGAGATCTTGGGCATAGGGCTATATGGCTTCAACACTTCAGGTGCATCCACGCTGTAGGTCTGCGGGGTGCTTTTGATTCTGTCTGACTCTTTCCTTGAATATCCCCACCCTCTCCAAATCAGAAGCAGCCAGAGAACCCGGCACAAAATCCTACATCACCCACGATGTCTAAGTCTAAAGCTCAAAGCCCTACGTCAAGAACCTCGCAGCTTGATGCAAGTCCCATAAGGGACGAGGGTCCTCGGTGTCGAGCATCAGTTCGTCCATGAGCTGAAGTGTGAGATCTCCTAGGAAGAGTTTGGACTCCAAGGTTCAAAATCCTGCCAAGTGTGGAGAAACCTTTTCACGAATCATCCTGCCATACTCATCACCCCACAGAGAAATCCCAAATATCTCAAAGCCTAAGGCGTGAAATTCCAAAAACTGTTGGGAATCCCAAGGGCTGCTGTTGGTGTGATGACTTGCCAGCTCCCCTCTAGGCATTTCAGCCAAACCGCAGGACAAGGAAGACCCATTGCATTGAGATCTGCAAAAGCCTTCATCGAGGCTAGGGACTGTACCAGGAATCAGTTGCTACTCAGATTCCGCAACCTGGCCCACACTAAAAACAAGACCTCGGACCTCAACGCTTAAGTCGCTAAATCGCAGCACTGCATGTCTGGAGCCCTCTGTCAAAACAACTCCCCCTAGACATGAAAGCAGCCTCCTGCCTCAAGGTAAGCATCCCCTATGAACCATTCTGGCACTACAGGGCGAATGCTCCTGAGAGCGTCCTTATGGCCCCATTGAAAGAATCTGCTCTAGGAGAAGGAGTCACGTGCCCTACACCCCACACCATACCCCCTCAACTCCTTCAGTCCTGGACCCCTGAACTCTTAACCCAACACGCCCGGTCCAAAGCCCTGAGCCCTAAAACAGAAGACACAAAATCCAGAGACCAAAAGTGTCCACCCTGAACCAGCATAACTGAGGCCTGACAACAAAAAATTCTCTACCTCGCACTTCCCGCCCTTACCAGTTTGTGGTTTGCTGGCACCATCAACTATTTTCAGCAACAACAAGGAGCATGTCTCTGCAGTGTAGTTCTAAAACAACGCGGCAGCCTGCAAACACAACAACTGCACACTCCAAGCATCACCATTGGGCTGGTGGGCCGGCTTATGTGAGGCTTGGATTTTTCGTAGTTATGCTCTGGGGTTTGGCACTGGGACACCTCGAAGTTGGAAACTGCAGCGTGGGCGCTGCAGGGATATTCTCCGATTGGGCGCTGCAGGCACGAGGCATTGGGGTTGGGTGCGGCAAGGAAACTCTGGGGTTGAGCAGTTGTGTTTCTGGGATTGGGCAATGCAAACTTTGGGGCATTGCGGGGATACTCTGCGGTTGGAAGCTGCAGGGACACTCTGCGTTGGCACACTGCAGAGATACTCTGCGCTTGCTGTTGGGCACTGTCGCACTGTGCGGTTGGGAACTGCTGGATACTGGATTTTCTGCGGTTGGGCGCTGCAGGGATACTCCGTGGCTGGATACTCCGTGGGGCGGGCACTGCATGCAGGGCGAGGAGAGCATGGGCCTCTTAAACGCTAACAACCCGCTGTGAGCGTGGAGAAAATGTTTCTTATAAGTTTTGCGGGATGACACTACAACATAGCCCCAATTCCTGTTCCTTTCTTCGTCTCTCACCCTGGGTCTGGTTGCACAGGCTGGACATTAGCCCAGCTGCGGCAGCCGCAGAACTCCAGGAGACGGCAGAAGATTCGGCACGCGTATCGGTGCCTATTGCGCAACAAGTTCAAGGTTCAGGGTTGAGATCTATTTGGGTTTGGGGACTGAAGGTTTATACGTGGATTTAGAATTTCAGGGTTTTCGTTTAGGTCTAAGAGGCTCAGGGTTTTCTAGCTTCAGGGCTCCGGCATCAAAGCTTCCTTTATTAATACTCAGAACCTACGACCAGATTCCTCATAGCAGGATCCTGCGACATTGGGCTCACAACCAACCAGCTTACAGGTGTCAATGCCAGGTTTCAAGGTTCAGGCCTTCAGGTGTCCGCTGCCAATATGTGTCACATTAATCACATTAATGTGATTTATGTGGGCTTCAGATTGGAAAACATGCACAAGGTTTCAACATAACCTGATTAACGCGAAACATCCTGAAACCCATGTGGAAAAGGACAACCACCTGCAAAGCTGCAAAGATCTGACGCTTCAAAAGAACATCGCCCACTATATCTGCTGCAATACATCAGTACGTATGAAATCTATGTTCACTGAGAGGCAAACTCGCAAGTCTTGTATATCTCAGGCACAAAACACAACCCCGAATCGTCCTACATCCGACCAACTCAAGGCTGCTGTCTCGATGCTTCTACAGCCACTGCTTCTTTTCCTAAGGCTTTTTGATGTCACAAGTACTACTGCTTTTACTTTTACTATCGACACTGACTCCTGCCGCACCTGCTGATTCTAGTCCCCCTAGTGCTACCGACTATCCTGCTCCTCCTGCAGCGGCTGATCCGCAACTCTCACCATCAAACACGGCTTCTGCAAGCTATCTTACAGAAAGAATCCCACAAAGGTCGCCCAGACACTTCTCATATAAAGAACCTGAAAGACATCCTAGCTGATCAAAGGTCCTCGTTCTCGGAAGAAACCGCCTCCTGTGTACCCACTAAAAGCGATCATCATGCCAAATCCCTGAATCCTAAAATCCAAGACACATTCCCCCGAATTCCGAGAACCCCCACATAATTTACAGGGCTAAGTTCTTTTTGTTGAGATATCCTTTGAGGTATGTTTGAGATATGCTACACTACAATGTTCAAGCAATATGGGATGATGATATCAGGAATTAGGCAGGCTTCTACGCTACAGCCGAGAAGCCGGGCCAAACGCCCGCAGGAACCAAACAATTCCCTGACCTCAAAGGCTTGTGGTTTTTAGGAAGTTTTGTAAGGACCATCTCTGGAGCCCTGATGACACGACACGCATTTTGGGCGTGCAAAACGGGACCCCACGTCGGGAACGACCTTAGAAATCCCTTTAAGAACAGCTTAGGATGTTTCCAGTTCAGGCTTTAAGGTCTGGGTAAGGTCTTGGGTGGCAGGGTCCAAAGGTTTGGGCGGAGGATCTTAAGGGTTGGCGCAAATAGACTAGAAGGATAGGGTCGTTCTTCAGACTATGCTACCTGTCAGGCCCTCTTCTCAGATGTCATCTCACACGTGGTGGTACCTGCCGTTTGAAATAGTTTGGAGCCTCAAACGCTTGCCATCATGGCACCTTGTCTTTCGGAACGATGTCCGTTGGCAGTGTTCACTTTGAAGCCGAAGCTCCCAAAGGCGCTTCATTTCTGTGCAATTTTCCAATGTAACATTTGCTCTATATCCCGATGAAGGCGATTTTGCAAAGCAATCTCATCCCCATGACGAGAACCCCAAAGGCTCGGTCAGAAAGTTCAGAAACTCACGCATTGCTTTGTCTGCCTTCTGCGCAAACAGCCCTTCTACCTCCCAGCTTCCATGTCTCAAGGTTGGAACGGCTTATGCGCCAGATGTCCGGAAGAGCACCCCTTCATGAACACGGCAAAGCAACATGCGTACAATGAACTCCAACCAGCAAACCTCTCATTCGCAACCATGCATCGATAAACTGCCTGTATAGCTAAGTGCTTGCGGCATGGGCAGCAATCACATGATGGGTGATCACATTTTGCTAAACCTTGTGCCGACACAGCCGAGATCTCACACCACACCCCACCAAACGATACACCCCTTCTCCAGCCGCGGCGCAACGAAGCTGGAGTTGGCAAACGTCAACGTAGAAATCACCTTGCTGCCGGTTTTGTTCTGGAAATGAGGCTTTGTGGACACAAGTTCTGTGTGGAATCTGGGCAAGCATTTTCAGGAGCCAGCTGCAGCCTGCTCTTACCTGCCCCTTTTTGAGATGAGACGCCTTCTGGATCACGTAGTTTGCGTGGGGAGAGATGGCCGCTTCTTGTACCTAAGCCCAGAATCTATCTCGGCAAGGGGTCAACTTGAGCTTCCTCCTTTAAGGATTTGTTATCCAAAAAAGCGCAATCCGCAACATGTGGAAACTAACAAGCAAGCAAAAGCCGAAGCACGTGTCCGTGCAACTCCCGCGTCAAAAGAGCGGCGGAGTGCTGGTCTACCTCGAGAGCCAGCTGTACGAGCCGGCAGCCTGTTGCATGCTGCGCCAACTGCCACACGTGCCCCTGGAGGGTGGCCAGTGCTTCCTGAACTTCGTCAGCGATTCCGCTGGCCAGTTTAGACCTGAGAGTCTCACTGCGATCTAAGATGGAGTCGTAGGTGGCCTTCTGGATGCGGCCAGCTGAGACGGGTGCCCTCTCCCCAAGTACCGGGGCTGCACGCGTCTGCTCTGCTGCAAGGGCAGCTCGCTCTGCGGCGCGCTTGCGCCTCATCCGGCGGGCGGCACTGGTACTTAGCCTGGGCCGCTCCACCTCGATTGCCTCGCCTCCATCCCTCTCCGCATTCTCCGCGTTCTCTACATCTGAGTGGGTCTCTGGGGTGGGAGCCTGGAGCCTTGGAGTGACCGGACCACTGCCCTGGCTGCTGTTGTCACAGCAGACCCGCAGAACCGGCTGCACCTGTGGCTGGAAGACCAAAGGTACCTGGAGCTGCCCAAGTTGCCCAACTTGACCCTGTATCTGTGGCTGCTGCACAAATACGCACTGCCCTGGCTTTCCATAGAAGGCAGGGGGAGCTGGTACTGCCTGGTAGGACCCTTGGAAGCAATTCTGCACCTGGTCAGCTGGCACCAAGACACCCACAATGACCTGCTGAGGGAAAGGCCCCTGCATCTCTCCCATGGCATTGCCCTCACTAGTCTTCATCAGGCCTCGAGTTCTCTGGCGAAGAAGCTTCGATTTGTGCCTCTGCGCTTCTTAAAATTGTGCTAAGGGCCGAAGCAGGCAGTGGAAGCACGAGCATCAAAATCACACTGCTTCAACATGTCATACTTAAGCGGACTTAAGCGGCAAAAGAAAATCAACAGCTGTGGGCAAGCCGGCTGCCCTTGCGCGTTTTTGCATGGGAGCTCTTCTGCCGCCAAAGCTGAACCCGCCTGCAGCATTTGCTGGTGGCTACTGCTGCTTCAGCGGCTCACTGTGTCAGCCAAAGAGCATGTCAAAGTCATCCTGACTCAGGCCAACTGCTTTGTGGACAACTGGGGGTTGAAAGTGTAAAGAGGGTTCTCATCCAAATGCTGGCTGATCCCGACAGTTTCCAACATGAGGGGCCCGAGCAGGTTGGCCCAAACAATGGAGGGCCCAAGCGGCCATCAAAACAAAGCTGTTGAAATACGTTACTTTTTCTGCTTTCTACACTACGGCGAGTTTGCTCAGATTGCTGTTCTGGCATTGGACAACCAATGTAGGGAACCATACTATACCAGGAATTAGGAACCTGGTATACGGGTACTGTCATCAATCCCACATGCTAGAGTGAGCTTACGGACTGTCCCACCTGTTTCTTCACTGGGCCGCTGGATGCACTTGCACGTGGCGGTGCGGATGTTGCGCCTTTGAGGTCTGGGTTTGGGTTGTGGCGTCAGGTATAGATGTCAGGCTCTAGGGCCTGGAGTCTGGGATGGGACGCTAGGGGCCCCATCTGGAAGCGCAGAACATAATTAGAGGCATAACTTAAGAAGGGTTTTGTGGTAAACGATTCTATCTTCCCATTTCTTGACCCAGCTTCCGAGCATTGGCGAAAAGAACGAATCGTCACAACCAGCACATTATGACAAACACTGTCAGAGCAAGAGTTGTTGGAACCGTGTTCGTTCGGCATTTGACATGGGAGCAGTCGCGACTGTGATCATGAAGCAGAAATTCAAAAACGATAGCCACACAACGACGTCATAATGATGACGACTAGAAAACACCCTAACATCCAAATCACAGCAAGATCTGTAGTTGTTTAAAAAGATTCCCAGTGAGCAAGCTCCGCATACAAACTAATCACGAACGATCAATACCTTGGCCAGCTTGGATATCAGGCGGTACCTACATTTCTGCTGGTAAAACAGATCAGCTTCATGACAATTTACAAGATCTCTTATGTCTTACAAGTATCTGCATCCTAAATTGGCAAACAGATCTAGTGTTGTAAGTACTGGCTCTGCGTCAACTAGAACAGCTGCGTAGACTCTCGTGAAATGAAGCTGTTGCCTCGGCTTTAAATGGCCCTGAACTCCTGTAAGAAACTGAGGGTCCTTCTTGTTACATTTTGAGGATGCGAAGGCTCTCCGAAGGGGGTACTCTCAGGGACTCTGGACAGTGAAGTTCAAAACCCCTGGCTCGAGCCCCTTTCCAAGCGGCTGCTGTCTGCGAGCGAAACTTGAAATTTGGACCCTAGATTTTGGCACACCTCCAAAAATACCTGAAAAACAAGGCGTTCTGCCAGAGTCGGGGAGGATGAGAAAATCCAATGCGTGAAAACCTCGTCTCAAATCAGCAACAATGTCTCTCCCGGCCTAGTCAGGCCTAGTCTTTGGACCCCAAGCCGGAAGAACCCACGTGACTCTCACGGATGCTCAGAGGAATCTCTTCCTGTTCGGGGTAGGGTTTTAGGCAGCCCTTGCATCTACGACTAATACTGAAACTTCAGAAGAACCCTAAACACTTATCAAAACCGTAGAGAAAACCTGGCCTCTTTTGCACTCAAGACCTGTCCCACACAATCTGAAAGCCCCACATTATGAGAATTCTTGCCAAAAAACTGATGCTAGATATGCACTCAACGCAAAAATCTCAAAGTTTTACGCCCTCCATCCCGAACCTCTAGACCCTGGAACCTAGGCCCTTGAACCCCTACACCCTGAACCCGAAACCTCAAAGCACCCTGAACCCTACCACACTCCTGCAGGCCCTGGAATGAAACCCTGGGTCGCCAGACTGTCTCCAAAGAGAAGATCTTCCGAGCCTGCCGAAGCCTTTGCTTTGAAAGCTTTCGGTTTGAGGGCGTCAGGGTTTAGGATTTTGATTTAGGGCTTGCAGTTGGTGGTTTGAAGTGTTGCATGGGTAAAGTACCAGGCAAGCAGCCTGGATGGGTTCTCCGGAATACACACCTAAGTAATTCGTAGGTGAGGGGTCTTGTAGGTTGTGCACCCCGCCATCCGCTCCGCAGCTTACTCCTTCCAGATTCTTTGCCTTGGCGGCCTTGGTGCGTTTCTCTTCAAGTGTTTGCATTTTTTTCACGCTTGGAGCTCATCTTTGCCCTAAGCCAAGACGCAGTGTGCAACCAAGCAAAGCGAGCCTTCAAGCAGTCCATGCTTTAATCTCTTGCTCCGTAAACCGCAACCCTGCAACCTGCGAGTTGGTCATTGGATACTATAGCAGTCACGATGTCATAAATATCTTCCAACTCTTGGTAACTCTACTATGGCAATGAGGCTAGCTGTCGGGGCAGAAGTAAAAGCGCATCAAAGTGTGCATTACAAATCCCAATCCCATAACCCACACCCCCATTACGGTTTACCCTTCAATGCACAAGAGGGCCACACAGCCTGAGGCGACGTGTCCGGCGAGGCCTGGTGCGGACGGAGCATACTGGATGTGGGGGCAAATGTGGCATTTAAGACTTTGAGTTTTGGGGTTGTCTTTTGGGCTAAAAGGGCTAAGAATTTGGGGCGTAGGATTTTGGTTTGATGGTTGAAGACTGAAGGTGAAAGGTCTGGGGTGCATGCCGGAATTCCGGCATTTCCGAATCACATGTCAGATTCGCCGAAGGAACTGAGGGAGCTCGGTCTCCAGGCCTGGGAAACATAATGGGTTGAGGATTTGGCGTGAAGGCTTGAGATTTAGGAATCTTATGTTTTTGGAATAGGTTTCGGGGCTAGGGCTTGGGTGTTGGTTGAGGTTTTTGGTGGAGGTTCTGAGGTAGTTAGATGACGACATGTATCATCTACATGTGTACTCTTGGGAGGGTTGAGCGCTGAGTCTGGGAAGAGGGCCTGGGGATTCAGAATCTGTTGAAGGAAGGGAAGTTCGGAATCGGGGTTGGCAGCTCAGAGAAGCAAAACTTGCGACACTGTATTTTGAACAGTGTGTTATGCGCGCCAGAAGGGGAGGACGACGAGGTTCACGAATTCAGGTCTGGGGCGACAGGTGGGATGTAGGTCTAGGGGCCCTCCTGCAGGTTGCGAGGCTTGGATCTTCTCAGGTTCTAGATCCATTTCATGGGTCTACAAACTTTGCTCTTCTTGCTTCCGGTGTTTTGTCAAAACCCTCTGCCCTAGTTCCAAGATTCCCAAACTTACCAGCTGCAAGCACCGGGTCTTCGTTTCATGAACTGAATGCGCTGGAGCACTTGGAACGTTCAAACCTGCCATCCTCAACCCCCTCAAGGGCCCATGATTTCGCCATCACCCCACATCTGGAGATCTGCCCTGCACATCAGAGTTTCCAAGCTGGAGGATGCACCATTCTCCCTGACTGAGGCAGAAGAGACCATCGCTCAATCGAGCTTCACTTCAAAATCCTGGCAGAAATGCCAGCTGGCAACCGAAGCTCTGAAGTCTGTTCGTTTTTCTCTTAGCACTTCCCTGAACAAAATCTCACAGCAGCGCATGAAATGGTCCAAAAACAAAGTGCATCTCAGACGACGGTTACTTACTCCTGGGTGCCGAACTTGTTGCTGACACTGCTACCCCAGTTCAGTCTCAGTACCTGGCTCCGCTTGGTGATCTCTGCCCATACTACACGCGTGTATGCCAAGACTCATGTAGAATTTCATGCTCAAGGATAACAAGCGGATTCGTTTTTGAACGCACACACACGCAGCAACGTTGAAGGTGGCATTATTTAGTAGTAATAACAGCAAGTTACAGATGCTTAGGAGGTTCCTCACCGGAGTGAAGCTTTGCATGTTCCTTTTTTGCTAGTGCCGTGCGCGCGGCTGCTTTGCATGCTTTGGTGCCTCTCTTTGATGTTACTGCAAGATTTCTTGGACACAAAGACATACTGTCCATGTGGATACCTGGCTGTCGTCTGTAGACCATTCTGTGGGAAAATGTCGCATGGTAGTTGTCACTAGTCAGCATGGTATGCTACATTGCCTTCTTTTGCCAGTCACAATTATAAGGTCCTCATGGGCAGCTGCAAAGACCACATTGTGCACGGTCTCCGCTATCCCTGCTTCAAACAGTTTAACATTTCGAAGAGTTTGCTCTGTTGGCTTGAAAGTAAACTCTGCAATTAGAGATTCTGAAAAATTCGGTGCATTTATGTGTACAAGTCATCATAGAAACCTGAAAGAAGCCATGGATTTGGTGTAGGCCCTTGTCCGTGGGGGTTCAGGAACCGCTTCCTCTGTCTAGCACGTCTAGTGTTCCCAGCGCTGTCCAAGCAAAACCTTGACATGCAGTCCTGTACCCAAACCAGGACACTGATTTGCAATCGCAGCCCATAAAATGTTGCAGAATGCCTTAATACTGGGAATAGTTTTTTAGTGTCAGTGAATGTAGGAGATTTGGGAAGCAAGGCTTAAAAATTCACCTTCAACACTTGCTGACACCTTCGGAATCACCCAATCTGTTGGTGATTGAGGCAACTGTGGAAAATACTTTGGAGGCACCCTTTTCTTTTGCTTCTAGAAATTCAATCCCGAATGAGGCCTGCAGTTTGGACGACTTTTTTGCATTCAACAGAAAGTCTGCTATCAGCAGAAATCCCGAGGCATCCTCGTGTTTAGTGTTAAGGGCTGCTAGGAAATCTCGAACAAGTCTATGCAACCCGCAAGCATGAGCATCTCGCCAAATCGATCATGTGCAGGGAATTTGGGATTGTTACTGCTAATTCACTCGGCCAGAGATGTAGACACAAGTGGTAGTATGCCAATTATAACAGTCCCAAAGGCCCCGGCTACGAAACTCTCTTGCAAGCAATTCTCACACCTTGGGCCGTGTGCAAACTTGAGGTACGAGTAGTGTGCCTTGCTGGGTCCTAGAAATACCCTGCGTAGTGCCAGACCAATCCATGCTGCATCAGGGACCTTGCAGAAACTAAAGGACATGGAGTGACGCAGACATCAAATGTAAGCAGCAGGCAACCCTGTGAAGAAGCTTGGCAAGTACAGGCTAATGATAAACAGACCATATAAACTGGACTTACTTCTGACGGTTCAGACTGAAATCCAGACCCCAGAACTTCCACTCTGGGCGCCTTTGCAAAGACCTTGTCCTCAAACATTGGCACCTGCATTTCGAACAAAAATGGTGGCCCATTACCAACCCCCCACCCCCCCGCCCCCAGATTCGCTGTGGCGAGCTCGTAAGGTCAGCAACAAAATTATCAATGAATGGGGTCATCTTTGCAGAAAGCTTCTAGTGCAAAATTTGGACATTGAATGCATTAGATTATCTTTCTCAACGGTTTCTCTGTGGCATGAATCTATTGCTGATTAAGGGATTGGGCTTTAATGAAAGCTCAGCGTCAAAGAGCTTCTATCCTGAAAACTTGGGTTGCATCAGGCTTGGATCTTGATTTTGAGACATCCGAAATTCTTTAACCTTTGAGCCTGAAGTCCGAAGCCTCTTGCCCTAAAACCCTATCAGAACGTGACGTCTTAAGGCTCAACCTCAGATTTAAGAAGTCATGCTCCAAGGGGGGGGGGGGGGGGGTAGCGCGGCTTCTGGGAGAGTCGGCGTGACCATTCAACAAGTGAAGCCTCAACGCTCCATGACCTGAACAGTCAGACCGGTTTGACATTCACACCTCTAGACCCCAAAAACTTGTGATACACCAACAGCGCCTACACCCTGAACCCTGGACACAGTCTGAGTGTCCCAGCCATGGACTCTTCGTTCGTAACATCCTTGGAGACACGCGAGGACAGAACAGCAAGGGGTCCGGGGCGTGCAGATCATAGCTTAGAGGTTGAAAGTTGGGTGCGATGTTCTTACGTTGCGGTTTTCGGAGATCTGAGCTTTGGGGCTCAGGGCGATAGCTTTTGAGCCGTCTCCTAACTTGAGGCAGGAGGAAGCAGGCCGGAAGAATTCGGTTGGTGTGGAAATTTTGGAAGAAGAGGGGGAGACCGAGCAAAAAGGAGGAGGAGGAGGATTGATGCGATGAGCTTCTCGAAGGGGTTTACATGCCTGCCTGTCTTGGGCGAAATTGAAACTCAGCTGCAGGACTTTGACGAAACCCCGAACATCAAACACTCCACCCCAAACCCTGAACCGTACACCCAAATTTTGGGCTGGGCCGAAGCCAGTGTGTAGACCAGTCTCGCTAGGGCTTCGGGTCTGGTTGGATTCGAGTTTAGAGCTTGAGACGTGCACAACACAGCTGGCAAGCCCAGAACACGCTCCCTGCATTCCCCCAACTCTTTCCACGTTAGTTAGGTTCTATCACATGGAAGCCCCAGCCCTGAACCTCTTGGCCCTGGAACTTGAACATTTGGTATCTGGGGCAAACACCATCCAAATAGCACCTGACCTGATAGGTCGGAGGTTCAGAACAGGGTTTAGGAGCCTGAGCCTCTAAGACTTTGGGTTGAAAGATTATGGCAATATGAAAATCAACAAAATCAAACAAAGTTCCTGGTTCCGGCATCGCCAAACAGATCAAAATTTGAGGATCTTCGATTTATGGTTAAGCAGATGTGAATGTGAGGCTTGTAGCCCCTTCGACTTGCGATAAGACCACTGCCAGGTTTGCAGGGACTCGATTTGCGGGATGTGGATGCAAGAAACATAGCAGCAGCAATATTCATTGGTGTTGTGCAGACTACCTTGAACTGTCACAAGCTTTGAAAAACTTGCAAAGGAGTGACACCTCAGGCGCGTACTGAGTCTGATGACTGATGGAAGCCCTTCGATACAGTAGGTGTTCTAAGCGGCGAGGCTGTGAGGCGGCGGTACCTTTTGATCCCCGCTGAACAGAAAGGCGTCTTCTTGAGTTTCGGACACTCCCAAATCTTCGGAACTTGGGCCCCTGCTCCCACTTCATCTTGAAACGGAAGTGATACTCTCCTTGGGGTCGAAGGTTACGGTTAAAGGTAACGTGCTTGCTTGCTCAGGAGGGGCCTTATAGGAAGTTTCCTGAGGCTCCAGAAGGGCTCTACTTGGAAAAAAAAAGACAATAGACAGCTAGGCACGCCGTGTAGGGTAAAAAGGTTTTGAGGTGTTCAAGGTGGATGAGAAACCTCACAGAGCTGCGTTCTGCATCCCCTTTCAGGAGGACCAGCCGCTTGCAACCAAGGCTAGAAAAGCTTGACATTCTGACAACTTTCGGGCCATCAAAGGGATATATTATAGACCAAAAGCCTGCTGTGAGGTCTCCAGGAAAGCATCCTCTGAGCCAGACAACAACCCAACCAAACAATCAAACTGCTAGAGCCCAAACCTTGCTTCAACCTCAAACTGAGCTCTCCTCCCCAACCTGCAAGCACCCGAATAGCAAATCAAGCGTAGTATTGTAGGCCTATCTAGCCACAACACGAGATTCCATGACCCCGCACTTTTGACCGGCGGTGCCTAACTTCCAGCTGTACTTAGGCAGCAACTTGAATGCGAATCCGTGATTCGCCCTATCCCTTCCCCAGTCCCTCTGCTGCCCAGATTCCGGGCAGTGGAAAACAGGCTCTAATCTCTTTCAGCTTCGCTCCAGGCCCTGCATCTTTGGAGTTCTTTTGAAACACCAGCCGCGGCTTGAATTTCTCAAGCACGTTGGAGCTAATAACAAAAATACCGTTATGCACAAAAATCTGCTTCCTGTCGCCTCCGACATTGAGCGAAGGACTGCTACTTGCACTTCTAACAGGAGCATCGTGGCGAGAAGAAACAAGAAAAAGAGGAGTTAAGGTAGCATCTCTTAGCGGTAAGGAAAATGGTATATGAAGAAGGTGGTGGCGGCGGCGGCGGCGGCGGTGGTGGTGGTGGTGGTGGAAGAAGAAGAAGCAGTAGTACTACTACTACTACTACTACTACTACCACTACTACTACTACTACTACTACTAAGACTTTTTCAGCCTGCTCCCTCGAACTAGTGTCACTTAAGTATGGGGGAGTATAGATCTTACCTAAAAATTGTGAAGAGGAGCCTTTGGAGGCTTACAGGCGGCAAGCAGCAGGTTGTCGGCTAGGATGCCTTACTTTGGTTGGAGCGGCTGGAGCGTGATTCCGAGCGTGTCTGTAATGAGCAGCTGCAGCAAAGACATGGCAGTGTCTGAAGCAGAAGCAGTGTCTGACCTGGGTTCGGGGCTGCTACTTTGATGGGCCTTAAAGTAAGCTGTTCTGTTGTATGCCTTCAATGGCCCATATTAAACCATAATGTATCCCTCTATAAGTAGGTTACCCAACCCCTTAATAACCCCGGCACCATAAAGTACTAGTTCTGGCATGTGGATCTCCACATGGCACGCTCGAAGCACCTTGTGCCGGCTGAGCACCATGCCAAAACTCTGTGCTAACTAAAGTGGCATGGGCGAAAGCAAGATCACTCGTGATCGAACGTATTTCCCCAGTATAATCCTATGACACCGTCACACCTCAGTATGAGTGGCAGGGGCTGAACCCAACATATATACTGGGCGACGCTCAGCCATCAGAAGCAAACAACCGAACCCTCATATAGCAGATCAACTGAACCGGAAATCCAGGAAAATGAGACTGGAAAAAAACACAAGCGCAAAAGATGCTTCACAAGTCTTGCTGTGGAGGCCCCTCAGTCAGAGACTTTTAGGTTGCATGTTGCTTGCACTGTTTTTCTAGTTTACGGTATGCTTCAAATGGACAGCCCTGCATTGTTGTGTTTTTTGTGGTTCTTTTTTTTTCGAATCCCAAAAAAGCTTTGTTTAATTTCCGTCTGGGTCACATGCAAAGTCCTCAAATGGTGTTCGGGGAGTTTCATTGTGATCTCTTCCTGCCAACGAACATTGGTGTTCTAAGCGCTGGCTGTCATGATAATCTTGTTCACCGGGCGAGTGTTATAGGGATCCTAGAAAGAGAGAATATACTTTCTGGAATGGTTAAGTGTACCGCAAACACGACAATTTGAAGAGCAGACTCATTAGTATGGGAGCCAAAAAATAGACCTCCCTGATTTTGGGACACCCTTGTCTATACCACGGCAACCAATCATTCCAGTAGTACCCCTGCTTTTTTAAAACCCTCATGTGTACCACCGCCACCAATCATTCCAATAGTAGCCGTATTTAAACTAAACTCATGAAAATTGTTTAGTTCGCCTGGTATCTTCTGCTTATGAGGTCATTGTCCAGCAGCTCAGGAATTCCCATAAGCGTGCTACTTTCCTTGACTGAATTCCTTCACATAGCTAAAGCAATGGAACTCGCCCTTATGTCATTTATGCAGTTCGTTAAAAATAATGGAAACAGGCCCAAAGTAATACAACAAATTGATATCAAACTAAAAAATGCGGTAGTAAGAATGGATCCCAGTACATACTTAGGTAACTTAAACAGCGGATAAAGGTGCGCATTCCAGGTTCAAAGTATGTAACTTTGTTAAGACCATGAAACCACCATCGAACCAACACAGTTTGGCATAAATCCGCCCAATAAAAAGGAGTTCCACATCGTATACCGGACTTCTTTCAGTTCAGTCGTCTGAGTCTTCTATTCTTTCAAGAATAGAATAGCCTGCAATCCAAATAAGCTCTAATTTTTGGAAGCAGTACAGGAGATTTACAGATTGGAAATTACGCAGGTGGAGGCCCAGTCCTGCCTCAAATCGGCATGTGTGGTTCGCACATTATGTTCTGTGAATAGATGCACATGTACCCTCATAAAAGCTGTAACAGTATCTGTAACGATCTGGCCTGGAGCTTAATCATACTAATGATTGTTGCCGTCTTTTCTTCCAATGCGTAAGCTCCGAGCTGTGAAGCTATGGATGCCAACAGCGCAAGAACCCGGGTAATCAAAAGGACGTCTGGCTGGTACAGGTGAAGATCATCTTGGGCAAATGAGATCCACATATCAATAAGTAGCAGTCGGAAAAAGAATGAATGGGAACATAGCCAGCTTCGGGGAGTGTCGGAGCGTTGAGGCGAAAGGTAACTCAGGCCCACCGCCTACTAGCCCACGAAGAATTTGTGTTACCAACGCACACACCATATCTGGAAGTGCATGGCAAAAGAGCGGCCAGTTGACAGCGCAAAGAATGTACAAGGAAGGCAGAGGCCTGCTTGACGTCACAACAGGAGCAACAGGCCATAGCAATGAGAACATTAAGAACCACAAGCTTCCATTCCTGTACTCTTGACTAACCAGCCTCCAAGGCTTTCACGGCGGGAAAGCTAGGACATCGGAGCTTTGTTCAATATCCGGATTTGGAGTCGACGTTCAGAACTACAAGGTGATGGATCCGGTACTTGGGGGTTACATGTGGGCTTTAGAGATAGCTTCTCGGGAGTCCAATGAATTCAAGCCATGCGAAGCACATGAACTAGAAGGCAGCGCAGTCAAGGACAAACAGAAGAAAGATGACCTGCAAAAATACAAAGCAGAACTATGTTCCTGGCCGACTTACTTACGTGCAAGCTCATGGGTAGTGACTATCAGGGTATACAGAACGACATGAAGCTTTTCAACCATTGGAAAAGGGGAAGTTAGTCGGGGGAAGTTACGTGTTGGCCCAGAACTTATCATCCATGACTCTGCACACAACTCACCAGCGAAAGGCAACATCAATGTCTTCTTTTGGCGCAATTTTCGCTTCTTAGGGCTCATTGGGAGATGAAGGCGAAAGCCTGAAGCCTAGGACCAATCTCCGCAGTCCGCCGAAACTCGTCCGAATAAAGCACAATTATGCACGATCGTGCTGAGGAGGACAACAGTCACAGCATCATGAACGAGAGCAGATACATGAAGAACGCTCCTGCAACTCTCACGAGTACGTACACTACTGACAACACAACAATGCAAGAATGTATAGTGAGGATACTTATCTCCATGACAGCAATACAACGTACAGAAACATGCAAGCTACAGTCAGTATTTGCAATGAATCCGAAACCATGCACGTTCAACCCTCTTCTCAGCCTTCATGCCAGACCTCAAAGGCATTTGGATGCTCAAGCTTGTCGTTGTCACCTGTCCAGTAACATGCGTGTTTGGTTTGGCTCGAAGTTGCATTTTGGAATGTAGGATTTGAGGTCCAGGGTGGGTCGTTTCCTTCCCAAGCAAGGACATGATTATCCCATTAGCGTTCCATCATGCTCCGCTTCTGTAAAATTCCTGAAGTGGCTCCTCGACACGCGCATTCTAACTGGCACCCAAATAATGATTTAGGGAAATCCGAAATCCTTGTTGAAACAAGGTGGCTGGAACCTGGTATGCAGTAGTAGACATAGGCACGCACCATGGCTTGAAGCAGGTCACCCTTCTGGCATGTGTAGTTGGCTCTCCTAAGTAAGCAGCATTGTTGTATGCAAGCTAGGCTTGTTTTTCAATTGCAGCCATGACGGATTTTGCGACCAAAACGTGTGGCTCAAGCTCTCCTAAAGTGGGAAGACCGGAGTCTGGCAATTCTTGCGCAGTGCAACGCTTGATCATCTGTGCAAGCTTCCTTCTCCTGTAGGCTGAAGATGTAGCTGGTGTCTGTGCAGCAACTATTGACAACGCGAGACAGCGGCGGAAGAGGTGCAAAGGTCCAAGACACCTGCATCTAGACAGCACACATGCTCTCCCTACCCTGACATCATCATAAATGTCGAGGGGGCAAGGGCAAAAAATTGGTACGAAGCAAGTTCAAGTATTGATGAGGGAAGCTGATGCAGGATGCTTACGTCTACAGCCTTAGGCAAACGCAGATGTGCCAGGCATGCACTGGCTCATCTGGCCGCCTGAAGTCCACAGCTGACGGTTTACGTTTGAGGGAGCGCCTCATTGCAGGAGCCAGCAACATAGACCATGATGCATTTTCCCAACTGCATTTTTCAAGCCGTTCGTCTGCCCTAAGCCCGAGCGTCCAACCAACACGCGGGACAAGCGCCAGAGGCGCCAAGTACGTTGCCAAAAGCGCAAGACTGCGCGGTGATTTTTTGAATCGCCATTGATAATTGGCTACCAGGCCCCTTGACAGAGAGGCCGTGATAGGCAAAATGCTTCAGGATATGAGAAATGACTTCCTGCTAAAAAAATCACCAATGAATCGCCCTCCGAAGGGCTTGCAAAGAGCAACCGTTGCGCAAGTCTGTGTTACTGTCAAGAATTTGCGTTGGATTACCACCATGAGAAACCCTATCCATGTTTTTGTTTCTCAGGTACTTCTCTTAACAGTAACAGAGCACTGGAAGATGAAGCCACCAAATGCAGCTGAATCCACAAAGCCTGTCTCTTCAAAGGTTTGCGGGCGCAGAAGACTAAAAGGATGTAGGGCTCTGGAGCTTGCAGTGCAAGAAGTAGACCAACCTTTATGCTACGTAAGCCCACTTTTCCTACTGGTGATTCTCATGGATCCTGAGGCTGCGCCTTGTGGAACCTGGGGAGAAGCAGGCTTCAGGCTTCGTGCAGTCGTGCCTAATACTAAAATCCCACCCCTGCCCCAAATGTCGGCACACCGTGTTCTTGAAACATGTTGGAGTTGAGGAGATATATGGCGTCTCGTGGCTCCTTTCAGAATAAACTGACCCATGAGGAAGCCTAACATTTGGGAGAGCCGAGTTATCGCCAGCCTGTCAGAGCAAAGTCTTCCTATCGAGCCGGAAGCGCGAGAAGCCTTGCTTGGTGCCAGGAGCAATAGTTTTTGCCATCGATCTTCGAAAGTGCTGGCCCTCACAGTGATCGTGGCATGTAGCAATGCGAGAGATTTCGAAGAAAAAAAGCGTTGACTCCGTTAGTGTGGCATGTTGGGCTGCCATCCTCAATTTTTTCAGTTGAATTTGTCAGTGTTTTTGAACCAAACTGCACAGTCGACATCCGCGTAACTGCTGTTGCTTCTGAACTGTGCTGTAACATCTTCGCAGCATGCCAAGGGTGTCAACCATCGCAGGGGTCAGGGCTGCCATTCTCTAATCAGTCTTGCGTTTAAGCCATCTCCTCACATCTGAAATCCAAGTCCCAACCTTGTTACAGAACCCTCTACAAATTCAACCCTGAAACCCAAACTCTAGCCTGCAAAAATCCGAAATTCCAAAATTCCAAGCCATGAATCATCGGTCCAAGATCAAAACCTCAAATCCTAAATACACCTCTTAAACCAAACACCCACCCAGGAGCTTTCCGGCACCGCAAAGGCAGCGCCGGTTACCAAGCAAGCTGCCATCTCGCCCACTGCAGGCCCAAACCTTAAACCAGGCTTAGAGCTTGGGGCTGCGTGTTTAGCATTTGTGTTCAGAACTCAGGATTTAGCATTTAGGAATTACACTCGAGGGGTTAGTATTGCATTTTTTCAAATGCAGGCATGCATAGCTTTTTTTGTAAGGCGCCATAATTCCATCACAAATATTTAGGATCTCCCCCAAGGGTGCATTCATTCTTTTGGCAAACCCTGCTGGATTGAGGTACATTTTCTGGCTTAAGGATTCCGTTGAGAGTCCTGGGTTTGCTAGGTTTTGGTCGGAGGTTGAGCCCTGAAACCTAAGCTCACAAAGTTCAAGCCTGAAGTTTCGAAACCCTAGAGCGGCCCAAAACCCTAAGCAATTTATGGCTCAAGGCTTGCCCGGTACTTTGCAAGATTCGGACCTCTCCTTTCAGGAATCCTCGAAAACGGGTTCCGCATGCTTTGGGGTCTTCCTCTCACTGCTGTAACTCGCGATTTTTCTTCAAGCTGGGACGAAGCTTTTGACATGGCAACCTGGTGATTTCCAACAGGAAGGAATGTAAAATCATCTTGTGAATATGATCCCTTTGAGGTCTCCTTCAACCCAAGCAGAATACAAAATCCAAAAAAGATGTGTAAGTCTGGCAATCAACATAAAAGTGTCTCGAAGTTCGGCTTCCCAGAAAAGAAAACAAGATAAGTCCATCTACATCCCATCAAAAAATGGAACTCCCAACAGAATCTTGAGACATCCGGCATATGTAATGTATGAGTACATATATGTCATAAGTTATTTACGTGCGCTAATTTCCCTAACAAAAAACCCTCAATTGATCCTGCACCGCCATGATTCAGAGAAAACCCAAAGCATTTTGATGGCCCAATGAATGAATGACCAAGTAACTTAAAACCCTCGCCGGCAAAGCCTCCCACGATAATCACATCGGGATCCTTCAGACAAGGGTTACTGTATAGGCCTAGAAGACTGGGAACCATGATTTACGGGGAGAACTACATGTGAACTAAAATGGGATACATGTTCTGAATAACATTCCTTGTTCAGAGATCTACAACTTGTTCTACGCTTCCGTTTTATACGGTTTCGGTCGACAGGCTTAGGGTTTGGGGCCACTGCTTGGCGGATACAAGGAGGAGGGCGATAGTGACAAGGAGGAAAAAATTACAATGCAACTGAGGCTTTACAGGATCTTCTCCCTGAAGGCTGGCATTCAAGACAGCAGCCAAGGACCTAAGGATTGTAGGAGCCTGTACAGGTTGTGCCAGCACCTTACCAGTTCTGGTACTTTCAGCGTCTACAAACTTTGGAACATATGCCCACAAGATTATGAGATCACCGGTCGATGGGTCCTCGGGGTGCACGCTCACCACGAAGTCCTGCGCCGAGTGGAGAGCACGGCCGGCTGTTTTCATTAAGTCTTGTACTCGGCCAGCTTCTATGAGTGATGCAAGAATGGACGTTGGACGTGTCAACACGTCAGGAAGCTCGGGCTTTCTATGCACCCTTGTTGACAAGAATTGAATTCCAAATCGGCTTGGCCCTGCACACTCTCTATCCAGCAAGCATGGACAAATGAACAGGTTTTTCTAACTGGCAGACATGGGCTCAGGGCGTCTACAGCAGCTGTTGAAAGCAGGGCGAAGCAGGTGAATTCGCCCCCATACAGCCATGGCACGCAATGCAAAGGCCTGGCTATGGACAGCCCACTCATCTTTGCCGGCCCTCTTGGTGTTCGATGATTGTTTTTGGGAGGTCATGCTCAAGATTGTAGAAAAACGGCAACTCGTTGGCATACACACCCCTTCTGCAGCTGATTTTCGCCAAAAAATATGTTTGAAATTCTGGTCAGCATTAATTTCTAAAATTTGCTCGACAGCAATGACTGAAGCCTGACAATGGGAAGGCTACGACTAATTGCTAGCACGGCGCCTAGTGCAAGGAGCAAACCCTCCCAAAACTAAGGAGAGTTGAGCAGCTCGTGCCCCAAGAACTCAGAGCCCACCACATGGAGCACAAGTTTTTGGAATTGGGTTAATAAGGCTCCCAACTTTCAACCTCCAATCTACACTGAAACCCAGGCCTCATCTGCGTAAAGCTGCTGGTCATAGGGGCAGCGCATAGTGAGCGCAGGGGGCTCAGCTGGTTTCAACCTCCAGCAGGGGCAGTCTGGGGTTCGTGGTTCAGGTTTCAGGTAGCATTTGGGGTTTTGACAGGCTGCGCGGTTCAAGGTTTAAGGGTTAGGGGTTCAGGGCATAGGATTTAGCGTTCGAGTCCAGACTTTGGCGGAACCTGAGAAACTAGAAGTGACGTGGTCAAGCTTGAACTTCCGCAGCATTGAGGACTAACCCGAGGATCCTTGGGCTACGGTAGAATTCAATGACTCAGCACGCACGAGTTTGGGGGAGCTTGGTCTTGGGCATCTGATGGAGAGTGGCGTGTGCTCTCGGGGATCTCAAACAGAGGACCTGAGTGACCGTACTGCAGAAGTTCTGCACCACGAACGTCTGCGCTGAATCTGCCAAAGGCATATGAGCTGGAATCCATATTGCTTGCATATACTTGACAGAAGACATCTTGCACCACTTGATGTGCTAGTTTTCTATGATTCGTATTGATATATTCTAGCGTGGTGCAAGACCTCCTCCATCGATCATACTTGCCAGACAACATAATTAGGGACCGCATTGACTTGCCCAGAAATGGGCTGGTGCTGGAACCAGAAGGGTATGTATATATCAGAATTGATGGATCCCCACAGAACGTAATGTCCCCTAGGTTGAAAACATCCGAAAAAACAAGGACTCAGCTGAAAAACAAAGAGACGGGACAGAAATGATTGTAGCCACATCTCGACACCTGAGCATGCAAATGCTTGGACGGAGCTCTGCAAAAAGAGTCTCCGTTTCCTGACACTAACTTTCATACACAAAAGTCTTTGCACTCCATTCTAAAATGCCCCTCCACTACCAAATCACAAACCCTAAACATCTGCATGCCACGCAGCCCAGGCAAGATCCTCTTGCAAAAGGCATCCGTCTCCGCACGAAGATGGGAATCCTCCTCCTCCGGCCACCTGCAGTTTGCTGCTTTTGGATGCTTTCGCGCTATGGCTGAGGGCTTCGGAGTTAGGGCTGGTATTCAGGATTAGAAGCTCAAGGTTCTCAAGGTTTACACTTCGAGCTCCAGGCTTTGGATCCCAGCGTTGCTATGTGAACAGAAAAACTCACACACAGGTGTTAATACTCATGCCAATTTTCTTACCAAGACTTTGTAAATCTATGTCAGTGCTGCAAACTGGATTTGTGTTTTCCTTTGACGGGAAGCAGGAAAACGAGTCTTCGCTTAGTCGTTGTATGGTTTAGGGTCAACATGGTGAGGACCAAGGGCGCAGCTGTCAAACAAATTCAATCAGGACTTGGTGCCGCTCTTTGCAGGAAAAATACCAAACCAAGAATGTCTGAGCTTAGCGAATGTTATCTATGGGTGTTTCTCAAAATTGTGGCCAGGCAACATGATGGATGCCCTACTGCAGAGACCCACACTACAAAATCACATGAGAAACTCCCATGTTCAAGAGCTAGTTTGAGGCGCGGTGTGAAGCCCTACACACGTGCTGCACACCACGTTCAGCACCTTCACAAGAACTACAAACTTGCCCGTGAAGGAGCCTTTTGGAAGAGGCCAGTACAAAGCAATTTAAATCAACATTTTGTTGAAAGGTGACGATGCTGTACGTCCATAGTTTCGACATGTGCAGGCAGGGCTTGCCAAGCACTACGCAGGTCGTGGGCCCTGCGTGCACTGTGTTGTCACATCCTCAATACAGCTTCTAACCTTTTGCTCACCTGCCCACTTATGCTGGTCAGCCGATACACGGCGACAAGAAACAGAGTCATCAACCCCAATTACCTCAGAAGCCCATCCGTGGAGATCGAACAATCATGCATATGCAGGGACATTGACATTCCTACAAGGTGCTCCCAAACTATGCAAACCCACTTGTTCCTGCAGCTAATGGCATCCCACAGTCAGACCCTAAACCCGAACAGAATCCTAAGGCAAAAAGCCAAACCCCTCCATGCAATGATTTACTGCCCTACCATATAACACCGATGCTTTGCCACAAAACCCCAATACCACGACCTGCTACACCAGGCATCTCGACCACGTGTGGCGCAGCAAGAGAAGTGCTTTGCGGATGCAGCCGCAGATCCAGGGACCATGGGGAAGTCCTCGCATTTTGGGGCTTCATCATTAGCAGGGTCGCTACAGTCACAACATTGACTACGGTCCCCATTGATAAGTACCCGCGCACGCCCTCAAGCCCATTCGCTAATGAAGAGTTTAGAGATTGCGGGTCACTGGAAGGACAAAAAGAGGGGGTTCAGGCTTTTTCATCATGATTCGATTGTTTTTCATTGGCTCTTTTTCTGGCTGCACGGTCTCAGCCTACGATTCGGGGTTTGGCGTCTTGGGTTTGGGATATTTCCAGCCTGACATTGTTGAGAATCCGTTATTGCAGATGCGTGATATTCAAAAGAAAGGTGTAGCTCCTGAAGCCCTCACACACTGAATTCCAAGGGTTATGAATACCAGGTGAAAGGTGTTCGACGTGTGAGGCATGAGATGAGCCACTCCCATACTTTCGTCAAGGTTGGGGTTTGGGACTTAGGGGAAATAATGGGCAGCTAATGGGGGAAACCTTGCGCCACCTGGGTTCACTGAACCATTACGATGTCTAGGACCGGCATGCATCAATCTTAGCGTGCTCAAGATGTAAAGAATGTCAGGACTGACCTCTTAGCATCTAGCATGTCTAGCTCTGTAGCGCATTTTCATGGGAGTAAGCTGCTTCCACTGTGACGAGGCCATCCCGAGCTTGTAACTACTCACAACCTCTTTTGTACACGCCTTGAACACCCAAAACAGACGGACCCACTAGGGAGACCCAGGATTCACATAAACTCTGCCTTAATGTGGACCATTCCTAACCCCCTTGTAATGTTAAGGGAATCTACTGATTCCAGAAGGTCAACCATGAGTGGTCAATATGAAAAGCATTATGATACGACCACGAGTCCTCAATTGGCAACCAGCAGAGCCTGAGAAGTTTCACTCTGCCCCCGACATCACACGTGTGTTCGTCCCTCAGCCAATCTAGAGCCCCAAGAACTCAACCCTAACCCCTGAGCACTCAACCTGGAGGTCTGACCGGCTAAGCCCGCATTCCCCAAGCCCCTTAAACTCCTCAGCTGAACCCTGAACCTGTCCTCATTATCTAGGAGAGGGCCCTGACGATGCATGCCAAACTTCACACCATCCACCTCAGCGGAGCAGTAAAGACCCTCCTTGCTTGAATGCCTCAGACGGAGACCCCCAAAAAAATCTAAAACTTGAACAGCACTATCCTGTGATTAGTGGTGAGTTACTTTGTTGGGGATCTGCCCAGTGTGCTCACTGCCCCGAAGACAGACCGTTGCTGACAATGTGTACGCTCCTGAATGCAGGCTTGAGAATTCAGGGTTTTGTGGCCTCAGCTTCCAAAGCACCAACAGCAACTTGTCATGCCCCGAATCGGAAAGCTCTCCTTGATCCTGAAAGGTAAGCCCCTAACTTTGAAGGAAATCACGCGCTTGTCATTCTAAGTTTAAAGCCAGTTTGGTATGAGGTGCTTTTTTTGTGAGGCATACCCATTTTCCATTTCAGTTGGCTCAATTACAGTTGCACACTCCGAACCAGAACGTTGTCACAAGAAAACTATGGACCAGCCGAACTTGAGCACGTGCCAAAAGTTGGCTCCCAGCCTTTCATCTGCAAGTAATATCGGAACCACAAGGTTATTCAGGACGATAGTCTGAAGGTTTCGTCAATACTGCGTTCCTACATGGGCTTAACGGGACTCATGCGGGATTGTGTTTACGACAATTGTCCCTCATGGCTTCTGCTCGAGTTTTGTACAGAGTTACAGTTAATGAAACAAAGCGTAGTGTCTAGGGCATCAATTCTTAATGTCAAGGTCTCCATGAAACTGAACTCCCCACATGCATGGGCGCCCAACACACGACCTGTGATTTTGCCTAGAAATGTGGATTACACTGGATGGCATGGTAGCTCTCAACCAGCTAGAAACTCTGGGATGTACCTACGGTGCGTGCCAAGGGGTTGTCAGCTTCAGGACTGTGAAGGATTTCGCAGAACCTCCTGCCCGTACTCGGGGGCCCAGGGTCTACAGTTGTGGATCTTGCAGAAATTCAGCTTGCTAAGAAGCCTCACCCTTGGAGGTGTTCCCTTAAATCATTCATTGTGTGCTTGGAGTGCTGAACGTCTCATAACCCTGTATTTGCCATATCTGTGGTATCGGCCGAGTAGCACCATTGCTGAGATGCGGGATGAAGTAGCCTTCGCGGCGACTTGTTTAACAGACAACTGGCAAAACCTTCGCACTCTTTTCTACATGGTGTGAAGCAATGCCAGCGTAGCCTCCACGGCGCTTCATTTGTGGCTCTGGCGGCGGGTTGTGCTCTATGATGACGGGCAAGTGGCTCGAGCTGTAAAGCTCATCCATGCCTAGTTCATCTTAGTTCGCTGTTCGGGGATTAAAGCTTGGAACTAGTGGTGGCCCCAAGCAGAGAAACTCTCAACGATGTGTTTATTCTTTCGCCATCGCTAGCCTTCCGGGACAGAGTAATACGTCTGCTGCTCAATGCTAGTGATCAAGGGCAGAAGAGGCAATGACATCTTCTGCATCATGCTGTTGGTCCAGATCCCGGTCGCGACCACAAGCTTGGAATATGGGATGACGGTGCCATCTGCAGTGGTGACTGTCTTGCCTCAGGCTGTCAATTCTGGGGAATGTGTTGAGAAAAATGAAAAACCAAAAAAGGCGAACCCGAGAAAGGAATCCTCCGTGCCATCATTGGGATGACGGATTGATCTGCCCTGGTCCTGAAAGCTGATCCATAATTGGTTCATAGTCCTCATGATCAGACCAGAACTCGTGCCACTTAACCTGAAGCTCAAAAGCCCCAAGGTCTAATCCCTGAATCCTGAACCCTACTCCCCAATCTCCAACACTACGCAAACCCCTCAACCATAAACTCCGGAACACCCTCATCCCTCTTGCCTTGGCGATCTACTTGCACTACAGTTTCGTCCACCAGCGACGCCGCACCCAGGTGCTTCAACATGTCATCCTGGAGTCAGACTTGCAGCCAGTAGTCCAGGGTCTGAACCCGCAGGGTTTATGTTTTAGGGTTCCAGGCTTCAGGGTTAGGAAATTTTGTGAGGTCGACATTTAGGTTCAAGGTTCTTGGTTTGGCTTCGGGTTCCAGAGTTGGGGCTTGAGAAATGAGGCTGTATTCTCAAGGACCCTGTGAGTGGCAGAGTCAAAGCAAGGGTTTTTCAGGAATGCACGCCCTTCCGAACTACAGCTGCTATGCGGCTGGTCCTTGCAAGGAAAATCCTCCAACAAACATGTCGTGATATGCACAGATATCAAGCTTGACCATCGCGCTTCACTCAGCCCTAGGTGAGGAGCTGATGCATTTAGATGCTCTGCCAGAGAAGATCTTCAGTGAGTTCAAGACTGGAAGTGCCAGTAAAATCTGTTGCGAGTATGATCATGACCTAGAAACGAGTCCTAGAAACGAGTCACAGCAAATGACTCTGAGACGCCCTACATCTCTTTTGTAGGCTAGATGCTTGCATGCAGTTTCTGAAAACAATACCGTTGTGTCAGGTTTGGCTCATACGTGCAGCATTGCCTTGCTTGCTTATTGTTTGATTCCTCATGTTGACATGGGTGGTGGTTGCTTGAGCTCGCCCTGGTGTTCCTAGAGTAAATACCCCCTGCACATGGAATCCTGGAATACAAGAGGCATGGGACATGCCATGATTGCAGGCTTGAGGATTACTTGAGGCCTCCCGCTGATGCAGGACCCACAATATCTGAGCCTCAAGTTAATGGTGTGTGCAAGCTTGTTGCCTGCTTGGCTGGACCATTGCTACAATTATGCGGTCTTATTCCTGTAGCTGGCGTTCAGAACAAGACGCATCGGACTGCTGTTGGAACAGAACCTGCTGTTCATAAGAAGGAAATGCATCGCAATCATGACTTTCATGCGAGATAGTGGCTGGGGGGTACAACAAGTCAGCAGCAGAAAGCTGGAGCAGCAGCTGCAGCCGCAGCCACAGCATGGTAGCAGCAGCGGTAACAATCAGAGCAGTAGTAGTAATGATAGAAATAGTGGTAGCAGTTGTAGTTGTCATGGTAATAATAAGTACCTAACAAGAACCAGAATAAGAACAACAGCAGCAGCAGCAGCATCATCATCATCACCATCATCATCTTTATGCATCGTGGAAGCACTCGGGAGATACTGAACATTTTCAGGAACATTGTCATTCTTACTAAGCTGGCCTTCAAGGCTTCCAACACCACTGGGACACAAACTGCATCCCCAAGTGGGCAGTAGACGGAGGCCTGGAAAAGGAGAGTAGCTGGGATCAAGTTTTAGGCTTCGGGTGGCGGCCCAGGCTTCACGAAGCTTAAGGATTAAAAGGCTTTAGGCAGAATGTTTTTAGCCTAGGAGCATAACTCTGACAGCGGCCACAAATGGTCATGCTGATATTGCCACTTCTCAAGGGTCAAGGCCGAAGGCTCAAGACTAAAGAGCTACAATGCCAAGCTGGAGCATCTCTAGAAATTGAGGTCAAAAGAGACGAATGTTAACGAGCTGCACAGCTCCCTACAAATATCGCTCGATCAGTTCATAGCCCATAGTCCCCGTATTCGAATGGAGCTCACTTCGCACAATCTACACTCATGGTCAGCCAGGCAGATTAACAGATGCACCTTGTGTGTAGACCTGCTACACAATTTATTACACGCATCCGAACAGAGTCGGCTAAAACATATGCAAGATTATCTGCCGTCTTTCCGAAAATCCATGAAGACATGTCTTAATGTGATACGGGAAACATTTTGCAAATATCTTGTGTTCAGTGTTATGTGTCTGGGATCGACAGCAGGAGGTTCGCAGCTCCGCCACAGATTGTAAGTGATACGCAACCAGTTCCATGCTCAACCCAGCCTTCGCTTTCAGGGCTTCTGGTTGACGTCAACCCTAACCTAAACCCAGGGTTTCAGGCTTTAGACTGCAGGGGTGCGCATACTGCCAACAGCTGAAAGGATCATCTTCTGAGCAGAGCTGAGGATGGGAGCTTGCCCAAAGGGAAGTTGCTTTCGTGTAAAAAGTCCCTGGTGGCTTTGGATGGCCCTTTGAGAGATTCAGACCTTGAAGGACAGACTCTGAGTCGCCAATTTTTGTTCAATGTCTCAACTTTGGGCTGCACAAGCCTACCTCGACATACTCAGAGGACAGTTGCAGCATTGGCCAACGCTGCTGTACTTCGTGATGCGTCAGGCGTTGATACGGCTGAGCGAGGCGGTCATACCTAGGTCAAGAGCTCACTCCACGGAATACCGGATAGGGAGTTGTCAGAACTATGTCTTGATGTTGAGACCCCGTAATACTCACAGCCCCCTGATTATGACAACCGCACAAGCGGTCCAAAACACCTCTGTCGGTTAAAGACCAGAGGAAGTGCTAGCGAACGGCCGGTGCAAACCTTTGTGGTAGACTACGAGTGAAGAGACCAGTTTCAAGACCATCTTTCTTCCTGACTAGAATTCGGGCTTAGCATGCGGGGCTATGCAGCCACGGTAGAGATAACGATAGCACAAGGTTTAGCTGTTCATGAAACGGCAACGCCTAGCTCCAGAACCTTGAACCCTGCATGTCGCAATGCAATCTCAATAAAACTTACAGAACAATCCATGTTGCCGACAAGTCCTCCAAATGTGCTCAGAATATTAACCTGGACACATACGCTTCACATGCAGCTGCAATACTCCCTACAATAATGCAGTGCAAAACCTGCAAAGCTGAAGATTCTGGAATGCTATCTTTTCGACAACCCCTGAACCTCAAACGTTACAGTGCCTGAACACTGCGTTCCAAAGTCCCAAAAGAGAGGAGATTGACATCCTCAAGGGCCGAACCCAAACGTAGCTGCGTCCAGGCTGCGTCTCTGCAAGCCTGTCAAGGCCTAAAGGCAGGGCTTTATCAGGCAAATCATTCTGGTATTTGACCGTATTTACCAATGTTGTAATTCCTCATTACAACTCCCACTTTGTTAACCCAGATGCAGCAAAAGGGGTTGAGCCGCAAAGCAGTCAGGATGCAGATCCGCAAATCTGGGGGTACAGAAGGCAACCAGCAAGACCATGGATCAGTAAGATCAATCAGTGAAGCCATTCGTGGCAATCCCCAGTCTCATATCATAGCAGTTGATTCAAAAACTTAGCAAGAATATTGACAACCCCCTTGCAATGATCAAAAAAAATTAGGTTCACACCAAGGCCTTCCAAGAGGAAAAATAGGACTATTGGGAAGCAAACACACCTGACACCCTCTTGGTACACTTTCGAGGTTCAACCAAACTAGAGTTTGTGACGATGTTATGCGAGCAGAGCCACTCCGCCGCTTGAAGCCAACATCAAGGCATCCTGTTTTGTACATCACAGGCTCCGTTGTTGTCTTGTCCAGTTCATCATACAGCTCATAGGACCGGCGAGCCAGCTTTACCAGCATGTCATCAGCATAGCTGACCCGCGCAATCCGTGATTCACCCCAGCTGCCCTTCTCTGCATGTCCAGCATCGCACACAATCACCTGCATTCAGGGAAACGAACGTACCAACTCGCCTTGCTGTTGCAATTAGGATTAGGATGTCCGTTCCCTCAGGCGTGGTGGAAAGTAGTGATTTAAAAATGAGCTAGCAAAAAGCTAAAGGAAAGCTTTAAAAAAGCTATAGTAGGCTGTGCCCGACCCATGCAAAAGCTACAAGAAAGCTGCGAGGAAGCTACTCAAAAGCTAACAAAAAGCTACCAGAAAGCTACCAGAAAGCTACAGGACAACTACCAGAAAGCTACCAGAAAGGTACGAAGAAAGCTATCAGAAACGTACTACAAAGCTACCAGAAAGCTACAAGAGAACTACCGGAGAGGTAAAGGACTTAGAACTCCCGCCCACCCTACTCAACAAAAAAACAAAGATCATTCTCTGAACGATGTTTTGGTTTGGAGTTGGTGTGCGAAGCTGCCTTCAGTGGCTCCGCCTGTGGGTCTGTGTGGGGAAGATGTTGGCAAGATGGAAGCCGTGTTTCCAAGTCTTTCATCGGTAGAGTAGCTGGTTTTGAGAGCGAGAGAGAGAGAGAGAGAGAGAGAGGAAGCTTCCGGAATAGCTTTTTGGGACCTGAGTTCGGGCACTGCAGCTTTTTTCGTAACTTTTCTGCAGCTTCTTTTAGCTTTCGTTGTGACTTCTTCTTAGCTTTTTTTGTAACTATGTTCAGCCTGTTCTTTAGCTTTCTTTTGGCTTTTTCTAGTTTTGGATTAGCTTTTGTTTAGCTTTCTTTCAGCTTTTTTTAACTTTTTTTTAGCTTTTTTTAGCTTTCTTTTAGCTTTTTCCTAGGGAAAAGCTAATTTTCGGAGGGGCACAGGCCACCTGGGGCCGGTGCCCAGAAAAGCTACAAAAAAGCTACAGAAAAGTTAGAAAAAAGCTAAAGCAGAGCTAACTAAGCCCCCAGCCAAAGCTGCATTGAAGTTATTCAGAAAAGACAACAAGAACAACCGGACCAGGGGCGAGTAAACATCACCATGTAAACCGATTCGCTCGAGCTCCATTGTGGGTTCGTGTTATGAGAATCACCCCTGCTGAAATGTTTACTTGTTTCTTCATGGGTAGCCCCTCTAGCCCCTTGAAAACATCAAATCTCCACGTGAATCCTGCGTAATCATGTCCACTGGGTTGGAAAGGTCCCAAGGTCGCAGGGCTTGAACAGGCTCCAACCGCTGCGAAGACCAATTCTGAAATCATGCGCTGGGCAAACCTGACCTATTCCACTCAGTTTTGATTGAGTGCTTGTTTTTCAACCCTGTTCTTCCTGTTTGCAACTTTTCTTTAGCTTTTTTTAAGCTTTGCTTCAAGCGTCATGATTCTCCAGACAGCTTGTTCATCAGCTTTTTCTTGACTTGGTGGATAGCTTTTCTCGAAAACAGAGGCTAGCCTGGTATGTAGTTTTTCTCTGGCTTAATTTTTGCTCTTATTTCTTCCGGTTCACATGAGCACATGAGACTGCACGGAGTTCACACTTTGTTTTGATCAGGGGCGCATCAAGTCTGCTTCTGACCCGGGATGCCCCCACTTAGGGCGGGCTGGGTGGGAAAATCTTGGAGGGTGCTCGAGGCGAAATGCTACGTG
>CAJNIZ010022736.1:0-16158 GCA_905231905.1 Symbiodinium pilosum
GGTTTAGGGTTTAGGGAACTCCCTGTTAACCTATAAGTGTCCTAGTATGCATTTCGTGGTCCATCTTCTTGTTCAACTGATTCTCCATTTCAGGAACATGACATAGTCACGCCTTCCATCTTCTTGTCCATTTGATTNNACACCCAACCCTAAACCCGAAACCCTAAACCTGAAACCCGCAAACGCTAAACCCTCAACCCTCCTAAACCCTAAACCGCGTCAAGGCGGAAGATGAGATCCTAGGGTTCGCCGGGGGTGTCAGGTTGGGCAACCTCCCCTAGACCTAAGATAGTAGTTTACGGTTTAGGGTTTAAGGTTTAAGGTTTAAGGCTTGGGGTATAGGGCTTAAGGTTTACGGTTTAACAGCATAGTTTCCGTTGTCTTGTCCATTGCATAAACACTATATGTCCCCTATAACACCTTTGAACTGTAGCATATTCCTTAATGGGCCTCGCCATACTCCCTACATATCCCCCTGTAGCTCCCCTAAACCCTAAACACGGAATCCTAAGCCCTAAACCCTAAATCCTAAACCCTAAACCCTGAAAACCCTGAATGCCCAACCTACTTGTAGTCACCAGCTCATATGGTACTTCCCCAAGATAGGGGGACCCCAATATACACCCCGAAATACTATAACCCTTATTATGGGGACCCCCACAATGGTACCCTGATTTTAGGAAGGCCCCACATGGGTTGGGATTCAGAGGGTTTTGGTTGGCGTGCCAGGATCTCAGACTCAGACCTTCGGGGCTCCAACCCTGAAAATGTAGGGTTTAGAGTTTGGGATTTCGGACTTTGGATTTGGGGTTTGGGGTTTGGGGTTTAGGCTTTAGGGGTTCCGATTTAGCGTTTGGGGTTTAGGGTTTAGGGTACGATTTAGGGTTTAGGTTTTAGAAGGTGCAGGGTTTAGGATTTACCTCAACCCCAAAAATATGTAAAATAATAGCCCTACACCCAGAATAATGGTCATAAAGGCCATTGTTTTACATACTTTTGGGGTCCAGGTAAGGTTTAGGGTTTAGGGCCACCTCGAATGCGAAGCCTAGGTTGAGGATTTCTTAACCCGACAGCCAATGGCGAATTGCCATCAACAAGAAATCAACACCTAGGTTCCCCAGTAACCCATGAATAATAAGGGTACCCTTTTTCCTAGTATTCAGCTTTAATGAGGAGACCTCTACATAAAAGGGGCAAAAGGGTACTACTGGGGGTACCTAAACACGAAACTCAAGCTCTCTCGACCCAAATTCATAAACTCAAAACCTAAACCCGCGGCACTCCAAACCCCGAACCCTGAACAACCCCGTAACTCGGTTGGCCCCTAGAGTTCTTTGCAAAACCAAGCCCAAAGCCTTACACCCAAAAACCCGAAACCTCAAGAATCCCGAACCCCAAGCCTTCAACCTTAAGCGCCTAAACTCTCAAACACAGATCCCTAAAGCCCTTAACCCTGCTCATCCCTATTTAGCCCCAAGATAAACCCTAAACCCTAAACCCAAGATAACCCCTATAAAACGCCACAGCAGCCCCTAAAATTGGCCTTAACTCTCCCACACGCCAAAGGCATGCTACCTGTAAAGTGGGGCCGTGGTCTGTAATTGGAGGGTTAGGGGGACTTAGTAAGTAGGGTAGGGATTAAGGCTTAGGGTTTAGGGTTTAGGGTCAGGGGGATTGAGTAAGTAGGTTAATAGCGGGGACTAAGTGGGGTTCTTATATGGCTTCACAAGTATACCTACTGGGTCCCGCTGACCCTCCAAGTGCTCGTAGATAGCCGGGGTTCTCCACGGGAATCTGAGGATATATCTTTATACATACATACATTCATATATATAAGGTTTCGAGTCTAGGGTTTAGGGTTAAGGGCCCGTGTTCGAAGTAGATAGGGTTGTATAGGGATATCTTGGGGCAGATTTATGTACATATGGTGGGCGAATGGTTGTGTATAATTGCGTACTCTGTGTGTAAACAGGAGACCTAGATTCCCAAATACCCAGAGAGGGCGTGGGTAGAGTCTGGGATCTGGGTTTAAGGGTTGGCTGAGCAGTTTTTGGAGTTCTGGGTTTTCAGCTGGCAGCTTCTGAAATCAGGAAAGAAAAGCTTTGGATCCAGGTGGGGAATTTCGAGCACAAGAAAAAGCTTGAACTATGGTGTAAAACACACAAAATATATGCACCGCTTAACTTTCACAACTGTCAGGCGATTTTCGACCAGTTTGGATACCGGTTCGCAAATTGTAGAACGTACTTCCTCGCCCACTGCTTTTAAGAATCCCTCATTTTGCTTGAAAGCATCCATAATGGAACCCATCAGGCCTCCTATAACGGTACTCCCCTCAATAAGCACCAGAAGACGAGTGTAACATTCCGGATTCAGACGGTTTTGGGGCTTCAGGGATTAAGACCTGAAGGTCTCTGGGGTTGAGGGCTTCATAGGGAAATATGTAGGGGTAATATTGGGATAATGGAAAAGAAAATGGAAACTACAATTTAGGGTTTAGGGTTGGCTTACTCTCCCTTAAACAAACATGGAGGCCCATGGAACCCCCTTGGTTTAGGCTTTCGGGTTCAGTGAGCGATGGACCCCTTTTGAAAAGTGTTTAATGTTAGCTCGGTATGTGTAATGTCGCCAAGGTTTGAGCAAGCTTTCTCTGTTTGAGCGGCGGTTGTCAGAGCTTCCCTCGGGCCAAATTCCCTATTATACTATAGTAGAATAGGTACGTATTGGGGATGTATGGCATAATGGAAAAGAAAATGGAAACTACTATTTAGGGTTTAGGGCTTAGGGTTTAGGGTTTGGTTGTTTAGGTCTTGTGCCGGGACTGCAGAGAGACGATGATGACGTGGGAACTGGACATGCAGAGTCACGTCACGTTCAACGCTTCCCATACTTTGAATCTAGCGGCGCCCATGGTTCCAAAGAATGAAACCCTAATCTTATTGACCCAATGCCTCGCACACAAGAAACTTGATCCTGAAATCACCTCCCAACCCTACACCACAGTTATATGAGGTTATATGGGATAATGGAAAAGAAAATGGAAACTACTATAGTAGAATAGGGTATATATTGGGGATATATGGGATAATGGAAAAATGGAAACTACTATTTAGGGTTTAGGGCGTAAGGTTTAGGGTTTGGTTGTGATTTGCACATGACATCTCTTTCATGTGTGCATTTGCGTAGAACCCTCCGCCTCCTCTTGCAGCGCCAAAAAAAAACCCTACAAGAATCCCAAACCCTACCAAAACTGTGACACGGATAAAGCTGCGCCTTCTCTGATGCTATCTGAATCACAGCTGTCCTTGCACTGTGAGCAATTTCAATGGGGCTTGAGAAGAATCATTGGTCTGTGTGGAGTTCATACAAGGGGAACCCACCAAAAACCCTGCACCCTAATCCCTGAACCCATATTCTGTAGCAGTATAGAAGACATTCCTAGTTTCGAGGAATTCCTAGTTAGGCTTGGAGCCCAAATGTCAGAGGGCTCAGAAGGTGGGGTAAAGCAAGGTGGGGTATAGGAAATAAGCCCCAACATAATGGAGTATATACCAGGGATCCTTTAACCCACCCTAAACCCTAAACCCTAAACCCTACCTTCGTCCTACCTTTTCAGCCCCCTGAAGATGTACCTACCCTTCGTCATCTCTACGGCTTGGAATATATCTTCTATGACAACTTCATCGCCAAATGGCCCAAACCCTATATGCACCATAGTCTATAGTCTAGGGTTTAGGGTTTAGGGTCTAAACTCCTAGTATCCCCCTCAATAGCCGCTTAGTAGTCCCCTATATACCACCCTTTAAGGAGTTTAGACTATGGCTCATATGAATAGCTTTTTTTTGGTGGTTAAACCCAGTAAAATTATATTTCTTATATAAAATACTGTAACCAAAAGGAGGATATAATCTTACTCTATATTAGGTACCATAGTATCCCCAAATAAAATACTACATAAATAACCTCTATACAATCCCAGTTTCCATTTCATTCTCCATGTTCTTTTGCATGTGATTCTCCATTATTGGGTACCATAGTATCTCCAAATAAATACTACTCATATGCCTTAGGTCTGTAGAACTGGAGCAGCGAAGGGTTGACCTGCAACAAGCCCCCAACGCAAGGCACCGAGGTCATGTTGCGGACAGAACTCTATCAGAATGGGGTTTAGGGTTTAGGATTTAGGGTTTAGGATTTAGGATTTAGGGTTTAGGGTTTGATGCAAGACCTGTCGCAGCCTGGTCATGACCAGGTGCTTTCTTACTTTTAGGCTTTAGGTTTGGGGGCTTTGCAATTGGAGTTGAAGGGCCTTAAGCGCTACAGCACAAACGAATCGAGCAACGCCGCAGAACCTTCCACAGCTCCGGCTCCTTTCCCTGGTGATAATACTCAATCGGAGTCCCTGTTGTCAGGAGCCATGTATTCCTGAGCTACGCACAGAAATCTGACTTGACAAGTATCCCACCCACCCTCACAACCGTAGCCCTCAGAGCAAAGAGGTGCATGTAGGGTTTAAGGTGTAGGGGTTAGGGACGGTACAAGCAGAAGCAACAAACGAGAAAAAGTATCTCAAAGGAAAACAACTAAACTATCAATCCTTACCCCCACCCTTCCCACAAACTAGGATGGGTACCCAAGAGGGCACCTACCAAACTACTGTCGAATGAAAGAGGCCTGTATGGAGCAAACCCACAGCATAGACTGACATTGAACCCCAAACTACTTGCAGTATCTCTTCCCCCGATACGAAACACCCCTAATCCCGCTGAGATCAAACATTGAATGCCCTCTGTAATGGACCAAATAGATGTAGTTGGGGTAACGAATTCAGTCTGAAGGGCTAGCGGGTGATTTATCGGTCTATACCGAGCCTGGTTCGAAACCACCTGATGGAAAGAGTTTAGGGTGTAGGGTTCAGGTTGTCACACCAGAAGCCCTCCACTACCTATCACATACACAACCTGATGGACGAGAAACTCATCTCGCTCTCTTCTCTAACATATCCCATGTACTAGAATCCTACAAGCCGTGTCTTACAACATTGCCAAGGCGGCTGAGCTTCTTATTATCCTCGACTCGCTCAAAATGGAGGAAGGTTGTGACTTCACAAAACAAGTTCGAACATTTCAAACTTAAAAATATGGAGCTAGCTTGAACAAGCACAGGCCCATCTTGTGACCGTCCCGAAACCCTACCCCCTACACCCTAAACCCTACAAGCCCCAACGCCCTGGCTCCGTTGGCGTATATAACAAGACAACCCACACAAGCCGCTCTGCAGATTCTTCATAAACTCTACATAACCCCAAACCCTAAACCCCAAATCCATAGATCCCTAAACCCAAAACCCTGGCTCCTGTTCTTCTGCGCAAGGGCTGAACTGGGACGGCTCTCCGAGTCAAAGCCAAGGAGCACCTGTGCACAAGGAGCGTTTCCGGTACAGCGTTTACCAGGGTTTAGGGTTTAGGGAACCCCCCAAGTATCCTTGAAAGAGATCTATGTAGGTCCCATTTTTAGGTATTTGGGATCTAGGGAGGGTACTTGGGGGTCTTGCTGAAGGTTAAGAATTTAGGGTTAGGCTTTAGAGTTAAAAGCGCGCAAGGTGCCTAACTTAAGCTTCCGGGTGTATGGCTCAGGCTGATGGAAGCTTGCTTTGGGGAAGCCTGTAGACAGTAAGCCCGTCTCTTGGCACAGTTTGAGCCATATTGTGTAAGGTATCTCCGATTTGACACCGAGTATACATGCACCATTATTGCTAAGGAACTTTGTACCTGCCACCAACAGGAAAAAGCCCTAAACCGTAGAGCCTAGGACTTTACAAGCAAGGCTTCGGGTGTATCGCACTATCGGTATCCTAAACCCTAAGCCCGAAACCCTGAACCCTAAACCCTAAGCATGCAGGCTTCCATATTGAAGAGTCCCTGGCTTGGAGAAACTGCGCATCCAACTTGGAGGTGTTGGGTTCAGGATGTAACCAGAAGCACTAAGCAGTTGAACCACAAAGCTTAAGCTGGATTGGTCTTAAGGGTTTAGGGTTTCTGAGGCAACCCCAGTATCTACCACATATCCGTTTAAGTCCTATCCGTATAGTAGCCCCGTATAAACCCTAATATGACTATTGATGGCTTCCATGTTCTCTTCCCTTCCCTAATGGCAGTGTCATTTGACAGCAACATGGTAAACCCCTAAATTCCACACAAGAATTGCATGACCCCACGTTCCATTCAGGCTTCCCTGCTCTTGTCCATTTCATTCTCCACTATCCTTAAGCCCGATATACAAGCGACCCCGATAACCCCCTAGCACCCATATACTCCCCCAAATATTGTAAGCTCAAATCTCTTGTCAAGTTAAGTTCCTATGCAACAACCCCAAGCCTAAACCCTGAACCCAAGTCCTAAACCCTAAGTTCCTATACAACAACCCATTATCCCGAAACCTTAAAGCAATCGCTTGCCGTCTTCGCGCCTCGCCCTTGAAGATATCCTCCACTCGCTGTTCCTCCTGGGTTTGGGGCTTAGGATTTAGGGGTTATATGCACTGGCTTGGGGGTTTGGGGGGTTCAGGAGGACTTAGGAAGTGTGCTTCTCTCTCATCTGAGCTATGGAGTAACCTCAGCTGCCCATTATTCAGCTATTTACTCGGTCCCCCTGACCTCTCGTAGTTTCCATTAATTTCACCATTCTTACTAGGCCCCCCTGACCCTCAAAATAGGGTGCAAGGTTTGGAGTAAAGGACTGAAGGATTCTGAGGCTGGAGGGTCTAGGGTGTAGGGTTTGTGATTATAGCTTGCGGCTCGAGGTTCCGAACTTGAACGGGTGGCCCCAAAGGGATCCTACAAATACTTCTGTCCTTTAATTTCAACAGGAGATTATGTAGGTTTTCCCTGCTAGTTTGGGGAGCGTAGGGCTTGGGTGTGCTTGGGTGTGGGAAGCTGAGTAAGGGGATTTAGGTAACCCCAAGCCCCCAGACTAGGAACCAATAAGTATCATATTAGACTACAAGAGGGTCCGAACCTTGAGGGAAGGGGTACGTACCAAGATCCTCTTAGCGCCTCAACGCCTATAATCAAACTTTCTGCTTGATGTCCATGGTCTTTTCCGTTTGGTTCTCCATTATCGAATCCAGCATAGTCGTGTTGGGGTTACAAAAATCCGCAAGAACGTTAGTTTACAGCAGAAATTGCAGCAAAATATGTTCAAACCCCTAAATCTAAATCTTGTTCTGGATTCTAAGAGCCAAGGTAGCCCCGTAACCCCGAATCCCAAACCTGTAACTCCAAACCCTAAACTCCAAACCCTAAACCCCTAAACCCTAAACCCCAAATGTTAGAGGCCTAAGCACTAAACCCTAAACCCCAAACGCTAAACCGTAAACCCTAAACCCCTAAACCACAAACCCTGAACTGCAAAGCCTAAGCCCGAAATGTTAAAGTCTAAACCCTAGAACCCTAAACTTCCAACCCTAAACCCTTCAAATGTTAAACCCTAAACCCTAAACCCCAAACCCTGAACCCTGGCCTCGGGGGTCGAGATGACGATGACCCGCCCGGAAAACTGGAGCAGTGGAAGTCTGGCCTGGCAGCGGTCAGGCTAACAATGGGGATCATTAAGCTTACTAAATTATTTAGGGTTTAGGGTTTAGGGATTGGGTTCAGGGTTTAGGGTTTAGGGTTTTGTGTTTGGGGTTCGGGGTGTTAGGGCGGTTTTGGAGGGCTTGGGGCTTTTCAGGGGGGCGCCTGGAAAATACGAAAGTCGTTGTTATGGGGACTCTCAAAAGGGGACCCCTAAGCCTAAGCTAAGCTTTGGAACTCACATTTGCGTGGTTGTCAAAATTATGGCCCCTTTTTGGATCCCTATTATACTACGGCACCTAATATTTATGGTACCCAACAAGGGACCAACCACCCGTTTGAGAGTTCTGGGATTCAAGGTTCTCTGGGATTCAGGGTTTGGGCTTCCGGGATGTAGGGTTTGAGGTGTAGGGTTTTTGTTTGGCTGGCTTTGGGTCTAGGGCGCAGGGTGTTGGATTTGGGTTTGGGGCCTAGATTTGCGGTTTGGGGGCCTCGGATCCAGAGTCTGGGATGAAGGGTCAGGGTCATTATCTGCCGGCCAAGAAGCCCACACTTTTGGACTACGCGCCTCCACGTTCCTATCACCTGGTTGGCAAGGTATCCAAATCCTACTCTTTGGGCAACTTGGCTTTCTGGGTGTGGTTTTGAAATTTCGGGGTCTGGGTTTCGGATTTAAGTTGCTGACGGGTCCTCTGTGGAAGCCAAGGATTTCCGGAAGTCCCCAGGAGTTGGCAAAGGGCTAGAGCAATCTTAACGACATCCCAACTACTACCCGATTACCTAAAGCCTAGGCTTGGAAATGCTTACCCCCCTATGTAGCAAGGATACACCCCCCCACAAAAGAGTGTAGGTAGAACCCTAAGCCCTAAACCCTAAACCCACTGGAGGTTGTAGGATTTCTCTCAGCGGAACCGCTGACTCAACATGAGCCATTGTCTAAACTCCTAGTATCCCCCTTGATACTAGTAGTCCCCTATATTATCCCTTGAGTAACCTCTTGAACGAGTTTAGATTCTGGCTCACTTGTAGTAGGAGCTCTCCTTGCAGGAGCCTCTGAACTATCAAATACGGGGTTCCAGTGATTAGGATTTAGGATTTAGGATTTAGGGCTTAGGGTGTAGGGAGGTTCCATTGATTCGGATTTAGGGTTTAGGGTTTAGAGGGTTCCATTGTGTAGTTGTGCTTTAGGGTGTGGGGCTGCAGCATTATGCAGCGCAAAGCGAGAGTGGGAGCTTAGGATTCAGGGTTAGATCTGACTAGTAGGCAAGACGCGGTCCGGGGTTCAGGGTTTAGGAATGAAAACGCTGATGGCAAAGGCTTAGGGTCCAAGACTCCACAGGCTGAATAGCTGGGTTTGGTAACCTACATTTTAACGCTGATGGCACAGGCTTAGGGTCCAAGACTCCGCAGGCTCAATAGTTTAGTTGTGGTAATCTGCAAACCGAACTCCTGTACTGTAAGGGCCTAAACAACTCCCTATATCATGTCCGGAGGCGCCCTATACTGTGGTTTCTGCTAAGTACTTCATGCTTCTACTTCTACAGCACACCTGAACTACAAATCCTCAAACACTGGCAACTCCAAACCTGTCCTCACCCTTTAATCACCTCACAGCAGCATCACAACCTGCCCCTGCACAGACCTCCTAGGTCCCAAGTCCCCAAAACCCCACAGGCTCCGATCCAAATCCAAGATGCACACGCACAGTTTATGGCTTACTTTCAAATCAGGTGTAGGCTTCCAGGTTGGTATTCGGAAAGTTGCTCTGGATGGACAAGTGGGGGTTTCCCAAAATTAGGGGTACCTTTTTGGGGGTCCCTATAATAAGGACTATAGTATACTGGGGTCTATATTGGGGTTCCCTAATTTTGGGAAACGACCAAGTGATGACAGGAGTTTAGATCTAAGCCCTGGTCGGGTGGCTCGGCCTCCTTCCGAATCGCAGGCGGGAAGGATCTGCAAGGAGTCCACGAATCCAAAATTCAAAAGCCCACCCTGCCAACCCTAAACCCTCAACCCTAGGCTTCCCCGACACGCACAAGCAGGGAAGCTGAGATTATCACCCTTTTCAAGACAGTAGCCTTTATACCCTTTTGGGCTTCCATGTCAGTTTAAGTCCGTATATGCTCTAAACGTCTAAACTCCCAATTAGCATCCCCCTTGCTAACCCCTATAATACTCCCCTATGTATTCCCCTACATAACCCCCCTTCAAGGAGTTTTCACCCTAAGCCGTAAACCAAAAACCCTTTGTAGCCCCCTTTAAGGAGCTGAGACTATCCTATATCCTAAACCCTACACCTTCCTAAGCCGCAAGAAATCGGAGCAGGGCTGGCTATCTCCAGAGGCGAGACATGAAGCTTCGGCGCGGGGGGCAGAGCTTCTGCTGCCGCCTGGGGTCGGTAGGACACGATTTAGGGTTTAGGGTTGAGGGTTTAGGGCTTAGGGTTTAGGGTTTAGGGTTTAGGGTTTTAGGGTTTTAGGGTTTAGGGTTTAGGGTTTTAGGGTGGAGGGTTGACGGTCTAGGATTCAGGGTTCAGCGTTTAGGGCTTAGGTTGCTTACCCCCAACCATAAGGGTCCAAAGACCCAAATAATAGGGCTATATTATTTGGGTCCTTGGACCCTTAGGGCAAGTAACACAGGGGCTTCAGAGGGATCTTTGGAGATACTTGGGGTGTACAGGGGTGTACAGAATTGGGGGTCTAATGGCTACACTCCTCTAGGGCCTTTCTTGGGTCTGTTTAGGGGTTGTCGGGGTTCTATGGGTTCTGGGTTCCAAGGGCGCCAAGGTTTTTGGCAACGTCAGATCATAAGGGCTTAATTGGATTTGGAGTCTTGGGATTAGGTTTTAGGCTTCGGGTGCGGGGTGTGGGTTTAGAGCTTCAGTTCAGGCTTTTCTTTCGGACTCCTGGGGTGCACCCTAGTTGTTTCAGAGTTGATTTCCTAGGCAGCGCTTTGGAGCTTACTCTGCTACCATGGACGTAAATACTTGCAGATCCCCTTGTAGTTAAACAGTTAAATGGTTCTGAGTTATGAAAGTACCCACGTAGCTCATATCTATACCTACATCTCTATCTACCTATCTGTCTATCTACCTTTGCGGAGCTATCCTCCTCAGACTCACACTTATCGTGCAAAGTAAGGAGGGAATGGATGCTTGTAGTAGCCCCGATAACATCGCCAGCAACATGTTAGTTGCCATTTCTTTTCCATTCCTAAGCCCGAAACCCTACATAGTAGTCCCCTTTTGCCTTCCATTCCTTCATTCCCTGCTAGCCAGAGGTAACATGAACTGCCCCAAACCCTAAATTGTGTGAAGCACTCACTGCTTGGGACTGCACGCGTCTGGCAAACGAGGGCCAGCCCCTCCAGCGGATATGTTTTAAAGTGATAGGTGCGGGGCTCAGGATTTAGAGGTTTAGGCGTTTAGGGGCGGCCAAGGGTTTTAGGTGCTTAGTGGTTTAGGGGCTTGGGGGTTTTCAATTTAGGGTTCCGGGCATAAAGAAGACTTGAAGCTTTGAGCATCAGGAAGGCATGCGGGGCTAAGGAATTATGGCTCGAGCTTAGGGCTTTGCAGAATCGAATCCGCAACCAAAATCATAAGCTCAACACACTTGTTGATGCCAGGCACGTTCATCGCTTACTCTCTTTAATGCCCAGTCTTTGCTGTACTGATTTGATTCCATGCTACCCTAGGAAATATCAGTATTCAGCTTTACCTATGGGAAGGCGGCAGAAGGCAAACAATGGGCAGGGACTGCGGGCGATGACCTCCCGGAGCCCGAACCCTATGGCAGCTATGGTTGAAATCCCGCACCCCAACACCAACAGGCAAAGACGGTTTAGGGTTTAGGGTTTAGGGGACATTGCTTGCTTACAGTCTTGCCACTGAGCCCCTCAAGGTTATCATGGAAAACCTTGCGCCGTTTAGCTCTTTGTGCTCAAGCTGGGCTGGCTCGACTGATCGGCTACTTCTTTAAGCAGGGCCATGCATGCCCTACATGTTCTCTGTTGACAGCACAGAATCCTCAACGGGAATCCCTACCGCCCTTTGGCAATTCCCAAGTATTTCTTGAAGGTCCCCAAGACTTCTCGGTCTGCACCGCATCGACCGCCACATCCTTTCCCAGCTTCGGACTCATTGCTTTAAGATTCAGCCCTATATGATCCTTATTAGCTCCTTAAACCCTGGGAGCGTTGCCTTTGAGGGGGATGGCTCTGCGGTCCCTATATCAACAGATCCGATTTCAGAATTCTGGCTTCACACTCCGCGAATTGAGAACCCAGCAACGCGGTGTAGAGTAAAAGTTTAGGGTTCAGGGTTTAGGGCTTAGCCTGAAATCAAGTTAAGAAAGCCTCCTGAGGAAAGGGAGGGACAGTCTGGTAGAACCATGGCCATTCGCCATGGTTTTTCATAGGGCCTGCCAGTATACTAAAGGCAAAGCACTGGCACCACAAGGTTTACATTAGCAAAAGGACTGCAAGGGAAGACGACTAGGAATCATTCAGGTCCTTACCCTGAACCCTCTAAGCCCGAAACCCAAAACCATACATCAAAGCCTTGCGAAGGCCATGTACCAAAGGTTTCAAGCCCCCACCCCAACAATTTTGAAACCCTCCCCATGTGGCTGCAACATGACCTCTATGTGGATCCCGAAGCTCAATGGTACAACTCTAGTAGGTACAAACCTGAAGCCCAAAACCATGAGCCTAAAATCTCTCCACCCCAAAGCCCTGAGCACAAAAGCTTGCACTCTTCAGACTTTAAACCTTAAGCCGAAACACCAAACCATGTAAACCCAACCTCCAAAGCCTTAACGCCGAAAAGAGCCCCTAACCGCCTAAAACCCGAAAACCCTTCAATCTTAAACTCTACTAAACTCTTGACTTACCCCACATCAACGTTACCCTAGGAAGAAAAAGGATCCTTTTTGCATAAGTATAAGGAATCCCGCAACCCAACAAGTATAAAGGATCCCAAAACCCTACCTAAACCCCAAAAGTATGTAAAATAATAGCCCTAAACCCATAATAGTAGCCATAAAGGCCATTATTTTACATACTTTTGGGGCCCAGGTAAGCTCTAAATATTGATCCAGTTGAAAACCCCTAAGTCCCCTACCGAGCCGACGATTTCAACTTCGAAGCCAGGCATGAGGCGCGCATGGCTACCAGGCGGCATGGGTGGCATTATGAAGGTCTAGGGTTTAGGGTTTAGGGGTTTAGGGTTTAGGGTTTAGGGTTTAGGGTGTCTCAGAAGAGGGGCTTAGGAATCAGGGTTTACGGCTTAGGGTTGGAAGGTTTAGTGTTTGGAGATTTGCCGTTATTTCGGATATGTAAGATTTGCTGTTAGGTTTACCAAGACTCCAGGGTGCAGAGTTTGGGAGGTTTGGCTTTAGGGTAAAAGGGCTTTAGGTTGGAGCTTTGTGTTTAGGGGTGGTTTGGGGTTGGTACAGCGTTTCAGGTACTCAAGCCGGATCATGTCCAGATGGTATAGGCCGCTCTGAGTCTCCAACCTTTCAAACAAGCCACACCCTGTACGCATTCAGGGGCGGAGGATTGTGTAGGGAACTATGAGAACGCCCTAGTGGGGCCCTTTGCAATGCAGCTCATTCGGTGACTACATGCTCAGCGCAAGAATGCTCCAGAGCTGCCCCACAGCAAAATTCTAAAGTCTATGCACACCCCCGAGCTGGAGAACATGGGAGAATTGTGAACCTTACTTTCGGTCAATCCCCCAGCCAAAAATGGGTGCCACACAGGACTATTGTAGGTATATTCAGGCTCTACTAACTCCATATTTAGGGGCTATCACTGCAAACCTTACTGTAAAACCACGGCGGCGTGGGATGCTGTCTGCGTATCTTGCGCAGAGCGCGTTTCTACCTGCGAGGCCCACACACAACACATGAGTAGCGCTTTTTTCGCAGTTGAACCGAGTAAGGTCCTATTCCTCTTACAAGAGGCGTCATTCAGCAGGGACAAAATCTTTCTCTATAATGCGGACCCTAGAACCCGAAATAAAGCCGCCACATGTCATTTGATTTTTCCTTTTTGCTTCTTGGAGCCAGCCACAACCAAAACCCTAACCCCTAAACCTTAAACCCTGAACCCTAAAAGCCTGAATCCCGAAACCCGTAACCCTTAAACCCCAAACCCTCACACGCTTACCCTCAACCTACCTCACAGAGCTGCCTTACTAGGGTTCAGGGAGCAGTGGGTTAGGGTATAGGGATTGGGGAGTAGCGGTTTAGAGCTTTGGGGTTAGGTTGTGGAGTTTGGGGATTAAGGTTCACGGTAAGCGCAATATGCTCTAAGTGGATGCCGAATGTGAATTTTAGTGGTTCAAAATACCTGTCCTTTAGTGACTGTAGCGCAGGGGTATAAATGAATGGAATGAGGGTATTGGGCTATATCATACTTCTAGAAGGGTTATACTTGCGGGTATAATTGCGGGGATGCTAGTGGCAATTGTTCAGATATCTGCAATACTGGAAAAGCCTCTTAACTGTAGCTTTGGGTTCAGGGTTGTTCTCCCGATGTAAAGCACTGCACTCTGGCAACTTTTGCAGCCGTCATGCGTGAAAATTCCAAGGTCTGTCGGCTCCTAAAATTGTCTCGCTCCACATCAGCGGAACTGGAACACGAGTCGGAAGCCTTCAGGAAAACCGTCTGTTGAAATCGACCTCAGCACCAGCACGGAAGCTTGTGTAACAGCGTAGCAGCGCAACATGAAGTCGAAATTATTGTAGGCAAAGGACATTATCTCCTTGTTCTCTTGTTTCTCTTGTAGCACTGTTGTACGTATACCCAAACCCGATACTACTTCTTCTTGCAACTATGTAGGGCCCTTCATGATATGGTCTTGGGGGCGGACCAGAGGGATGGGTTGGATGTCCATGCAGGGTTTAGGGTTTAGGGGTTTAGGGTTTATGGTTGAGGGGTTTAGGGTTTAGTGTGGGGTTTGGGTTTAAGGGCCTGGCTAAGCGTGAGCTGTGCGCACGCAGGTGTACCCGACTAGTGTTCTTGAAATCGACTCCTTGCAAGAGCTCTCTGGGAAGGGAAAGCGGGAGCCTAAAATCCAGAATCATAATCTGTCACGTATGTCATACCCAAAGCTTCCCACGTGAAAGGAACCTGACAAGCCAACCTTTGAGCCCCAAGTCCAGAACACTGTCTAGGCTCTACTTGGAGGGTCAAGGGGACTTAGTAACTTGGTTAATAATACGGACAACTAGTAACATGGCTTATAGGGGTTATTCCGCCTACTTACTAAGTCCCCCTGACCCTCCAAGTAGGTGTGGATGCATGAAGATTATGGTCAGCCGCAACACTGGGAATACGCCCGCGAACCTGAAAATGCAGCTACCGAGCCTTGGAGGCCCTGCCTACCTAGGTATTGTTTAGGATTTCAGGGATAGGAGACTACTATGGTTATGTTGGGGCTATAGTGGGGTAGTGGAAAATGAAATGGAACCTACTAATTATCTAGGGTTTAGGGTTTTAGGGCGTAGTATTTAGGATTTGGGGCTTAGGGCTTCGGGTATAGGGTTTGCCGTAGGAAGCACTAGTCTTACCAATGATCGCAAGTAGGGGAGACCGTAGGATGATGACAGGTTGCGACCTGGGCATTCCTCTGCCAGCTGCATCCCTCACACCCCTGCAAAAACTCAATCTCCAACTGAGTAACGTTTTTTGGGGGGTTGAACCCAGTAAGATTATGTTCCTTACATAAAATACTATACCCCAAAAGGAGAATATAATCTTACTCTACATTGGGTACCATCGCATCCCCAAATAAACTACTACTCAACTGAACTCTCATGGGTATATACTATAGGGGGTACACTATAGGGGGTATACCATGGGGGGGGAATATGGGGGAGTCACATGGGGATGATGGAAAAGAAAATGGAAACTCAGGTAACCCCTACCCAGAAGAGAAGCAAAACCCAACACTCCTACGGACAGCCAAAGAAGCCAAAACGAAGACATGCAGGTGCCTGTAAAGAGGATGTCCTTCTTCTGGCAAACACTACTTGGAGGGTCAGGGAGACTTAGTAAGTAGGTTAATAACCCCTATAACCCATATAGTAACCCTGGTTATCCCCATTCTTAACCCACTTACCAAGCTCCCCTGACCCTCCAAGCCCTAAACCCTAAACCCTAATCCCCAAATAGTAGTTTGCATCTTCTTTTCCATTATTAACCCATGACTAAGTCCCTTTGACCCTCCAAGTAGCAGCACAGCAGCAATCTACGTTTTGGGAGCAGGGATGAACACCAGAAAGCCAACAACCATCCACATGGGAGGGTTTAGGGTTTAGGGGGTGAGGGTTTAGGGTTTAGGGTTTTAGGGGTTAGGGGTTAGGGTTTCGGGTTTAGGGTTGGTTTAGGGCGACCAAATACCGCGGAACGCATTGTACTACTTTAAGGGAAGTTTCCGCAAAATGCGAAATAAACAGTAGGTTGGAATCATGTTGGGAAACACTAGCTCTGTCCTCAATACCCTTAACCACGAACTCGATGAACCCAATTAACCCTAAAACCCCTATAAACCCTGGAAACCCTAGAAACCCTAGAAAC
>CAJNIZ010022736.1:51578-66454 GCA_905231905.1 Symbiodinium pilosum
TGGATGGGGGCAGGACCCAAATGATGCGCTTCGAAAACTTCTACACTGTAAAAAAGGCATCTCCGTTCACATTTACTTGGGATGTGATCCTCAAACTAAACCTACACCTGCAAACTCCCTCACAGAAGCACTAAACCCCCCGGCCACTTGCTACACCCGCCCAAAGATGAAATCATGTGTGTGTATATGAGTGTGTGTAGTTGTGTATGTCAACAACCTCTACTTCTACGCAGATCCCTAAACCCTCGACCTTGAAACCGACAGGCTAAAGCCAAATCAAGCTAACCATACTTCCTACACCTCAAACCATACCAGCCTTAACACATAAACCCCCATGCCTCTCTATGTTCCTTCTCGCTCTCTCCCTCTCCGTCTCTCCCGTTTCCTAAACCCAAAGCCCTCCACCAAACCCACAAAAACCCCAAGTCGCCTTGAACTTCGGGTTGATCTCTGCCAGCTTCAAAATGGAGCGGTACAGGCCAATGAAGATGGGCACCTCTCCGGGTTCAGAGTTCGGAGGTTTGGGTGGGGGGGGGGGGGGNNGGGGGGGGGGGGGGGGGGTCGCGTGTTTCAGCTTTGGCGGGTCTGGGTTGTAGGGTTGATGGGGGTCAGAGGGCTTAAAGTTCAGGGATTCTTGGTGGGTTTTCTCACTTTGCACGTTAGCGCCATCATCACCTGAACAAGTCCTCAGTGCGCCAAAGGCCATGCAGAACAAGTTGCCTTGGTTTTGCCAGCTGGGCTATGATGAAGAGGTGGTCACCTGCAGCCCCTCTTGAATCTAAGCCGCAAACAGGTGAGCCCCCCGTAACCTGAAATCCAAATCCCAAAACAGCTCAGGCCCCAGGTGGCTTTTGAAGTCTATTGCAATCCCTCAACCCCCTAAGCCTGAAATTGGATTCTAAACCCGTACACCCCCGTGAAATCCTACTGTAAAATCCAGAATCGCAATTCCCAAACCCCCAAAGGGTTTTACTTCCAAACTTCTAAACCTCTAAACTGTCTAAGCCCTGTAAACCCTTGAACTCCATGCCCCAAGCTTCTGTTGATACCGGAAACCTGCATAGCATCAAAACAATCAAGGGACAAGGGGCCTAGTGTCATGCAGAGTAGCCACTGTACCTGCCACAACCCCTGAAGCCCTACACCCCTAGGGTTGAGCCCTACACCACTAGGGTTTAGGGCTTAGGGTTTAGGGTTTAATCTAAACCTAAGCCCTTAACTCTAAACCCGCTGCTGGAAGCCGCCTGGACTAAGGATGGGATGCACCTGACTGGCAGGGGTGTAGAGTTTAGGGTGCGAGTGTCTCAGCGAGCCCAATACTCTTGATGAGGTATACACCTTTAAATGACACTAGATCCCCTGATATGATTGAAGATATATTGAATAATTAGGCACTGTAGGATATATTCCATAATTAAGAACTATTGGGCAGTCTGGGTCTCTATAAATAGGGGAGCCCCACCATAAACGACAATATGTTATGGGCCGTTTTTGAGTGACCTCCAAAACGGGACACCAAGTTTCTGGAGACCAACGTCCGAGTTCTGAAAATGCCGGTTTCGGGAGTAAGGTTTGAGAAAGGGTGGTGCTTGGGGGTGCTAAGGATATATGGGTAAAGCCTGGTACTATAAGGGTTCTATGAAGGCACTAGCTAAGCTGTTTGCAGCCGCAATCGCGAAAGCACTTGATCTTTGAGGTTGTCTGGAAGCCCGGAAACACCTTCCAATCTGTACACCCTAGGCCCTAGTCCCAACCGGACACGCCCAAACAAGTTATGCATGGTTGGCTGTTCGGCAAACAATTTGGGACTTCCAGCAATACGGAACCCATTACAGACACAAATACTACATTCCTCGCTGTCGGGACTGCCAACAAGAGATCCCCAAACCAAACCCTGAATCCTAACGCCTAAACCCTGTAAACCATAAACCCCAAACCCCACCTTTAACGGCTTTCAGAAACACAGGGCAAACCAGGTCTCAAAAACAATCTGAGGCTCCAGGACGCCTATATAGGTTTTATGTACCTAGACCCTTCAGGTCCTTCATTAGTGAGCATGTAGGACATACTAGAGGGTAGATGGAGGGTCTTGGCATGCATATCATTAGATTAAGTGCGCCCCGGGCGTTGTGTAGCACGCCTTGCTTTCCCAAACTCGCAGGGTCCGAAAGTTTTGACTTTAGTTTCTGGCCATAAAACCTGACTCCTACACACTGAACCCTGAACCCAAACTCCCCACGTTGGGCTTCCGCAAAACCATCCAAACCGTCCCTACTTAATCCCTAATAGGGAACCCCATACGTCCCTTCTAATCTCCAAACATCCCGCTGTCCCTCGGCTACCCGAAATCTGGGTTGCTGTTCAGGAACTTAGTTTAAGCTACTATATTGGGGCAACCCTATGAATTATGATATATACCCATTATGGTACCTAAATTTAAGTTCTTTTACAGCAACCCAATAATTTCAGAAATCTGCACATCTGAGAAAGCCACCCGCCCAGTGGGTTCACGCCGCAGTCGTCGTACAATCGGAGCAGCATACGATTCTGCGTCTCCTATAGGGTAGTAGGGAATATATTGGCATAATGGGAAAGAAAATGGAAACTATAGGGGATACATATATATATATATATGTACACATATATATACAAGGGGGATATACAGGGGTTTAAAGCGTGTTGCTCAGTTGCTGCTGAGGAACTTAAGCTAAGTTCACTTGAAATGTATACGCAGTAAACGATCGGGCTTCGTGATTATGATGACTTGATAAGGCTTTGAACCTTTATGCCCTACGCCCTGAATTCCACACCCGCTGAAACGCTGAAGAAAGGCTGTTGTGTCCGCAGGATCAATTTCCAATTTCCACCGAAAAGCAGGACCGCCAGCCCTAAACCCAAGCGCCCCACAGCCCCCGATCCCAAACCCTGACCCTAAACCCCGAATCCCCTCCCCCAATAACACACCCCCCCTACCGGGTTTAGGGTTTAGGGTTCATCATCAATATTCCCCCTGATATGTAATGGTGGAGGTTCAGGATAAGTACAAAATAATTCAATGGCTCTGAAAACTCAAAATCCAAGCGCAAGCCCCTTGAGTCCCCTGTTATGACTGAGTTGTACGTACCAGTTATCACTGGGTCATACCTACCCTCAACCTGCCCCCAAAAATCACTCTCACTCAAACAAGTGCCTCTGAAACTGATTGGGTTATACTTACCCTGAACCTCCTAATCGTAGAGTCTCCTGATCGCTCTTGTACTTTCGCTGAATCTGCTCCACCTTCGGGCGGATGAGCTGCATGATGGCGGAGGAGCCTGGGTTACAAGGGCTAGGATTTAGGGTTTCGGGATTAGGGCTTGGGTTTAGGGTTTAGGGTTTAGGGTTTAGGGCTGAAGGTTTGGGTGTTGGGTTGAGGGTTGAGGGCTTAGGGTTTGGCCCTTTTACCCTACCCTTTTTCTTTTGGGATACCTAACTTCGTGTCTGGCATCTTCGAAGGACAAAAACAGCTATCCTAGAAAGGTTTTGGGTATAGGGTCTATGTAGGGTTAAGGTGGCGTGAAGGAGTAGGATTGCAGCACTTGCTTTTCAACGTGGCAGTGCACAGATGTTGTAGAATGGTATATTACTTTGATGGCCGCTACCAGAAGCTGTGAAGATTCTGGGAATCAGGTCCTTTTCAGATTTTGGGGTACTGCAATAGAGGCCGTGAAACATTCAGGTCCCTTTCTAAGGAGCAAAAGTTTGGGGTGCCGTACAGTTGCGCAAAAACTGACCTGACCTGGAACACCGGAGACGGCTTACGATTGCGGACTGTAGATAGATATGACCATTGGAACAAAAGGGCGCAGGTGGTAACCCTAAACCCTAAACGCTGAACCCTTGAACCCTAAAACCGTAAACCCTTGCATGTTCGGTGCTACCATCCTGGTTCTCGAGCTCTCAGAGTGTGACGAGAGAGAAGTCAGATTTACCGTCATGACCTCATTATGACGACCTACCTCTTTCTTGTCGTGATCCGTGCCTTGAAAAAGCGTGACATAAGGATTCGATCTGCAATGTGATGAAATCGCAGAATTGTGTTGAAAAAATCTTTTGTGTTTAAGAAGAGTACTGAAAAATGCTATGAGGCGAATGAAGTCCCCTCCTGCTTTTGCATCCCAAAACGGCCCGTTACAGAGGTAAGCACTGCATACGCTAGTGGCAGCATTGCTCCTACAACTTGGCGTTTCTTTTCAGAGAAATAACTACTTGGATTACATGTGCTCAGCGCACGCACAGTCACTCTTCTTCACCACCTGAAAACAAAGCTCGAAAAGTTGGAAAGTTGGCTCTAAATTTCGAAGCCCTAAGCCCCAAACCCTAAACCCTAATTTACGGACAAAAGAAGATTCTGTCAATCGAATTTTCGGTCTGAGCCACCATCGAGCATATTCTTGTCAAGGCGTCAGCTTTCCGTCCACTTTCGAGGTCTTTCTAGATTCGCACGTTTAGGGTTTAGGGTTTAGAGATTAGGGTTTAGGGTTTAGGGATTAGGGTTTAGGGTTTAGGGTGTGATCTCGAATGCAGTCTGACCCTTAACCAGAAACCTTGACCGCTGGGCAGCTGAGCGCTACACCCTACACCCCTAAACCCTAGGCCAGAGGCCCTTCCAATCCAATGCGCAATTGGCAAAAGACTCTAACCCTGAGCGCCTCAACCCGCACACACTCAACCCTTACACCCTAAACCCTCAAGCTCTAAAACCCGTAAACCTTTCGTAAAGAGCCCCCAGGCTTGTCATGTAGGCTTTGCACTCTAGGGTTTAGGGAAAAGGGTTTGGGGTTCAAGGGTTTAGGGTTCAGGGTGGAATCAGGGAACTGAAAATGGGTCTGGCGCAAGGGCGCAAGAGCTCCAATGAACTGGGATCTCCGCCTCGTGAACCCTGGAGCCCCAAAACCCTCAACCCCCTTCACCCAGAAGTCCCAACGCTAAACTCTGAAAACCCTCAACCCCTACACCACCCCAAACACGTTAAAACCTGAACAGAACCCTAGACCCCTGAGCCCTAAACCCTAAACCCTAAACCCTAAAACCCTAAAACCTAAGAGCTAAAATCTGTGCACCCCGGCGGAGCGATGTCTGGTTCAGTGGGAAGGTGAGCAACTGGCAGGGAAATATGACGGGCTAACGGATTTCTGGTGCTTAAGGATTAGGGTTTAGGGTTCAGGGATGACGGTGTAGGGGTTAGGGCGTAGGGTTCAAGGAGTAGGGTTTGAGGTTTAGGGTTTGAGGTTTAGGGTTTAAGGATTAGGGTTTAGGGTTTAGGCATTCAGGCTTTGTCTTACAGGTTTGGGGTTGGGCTTGAAGGTTAAGTGTTGGGGTCTGGGGACTTTAGGAGGGACCCCTAATAGGGACCCTTAAATCCCATTAACATATATAACCCTTATATAGTCATTGTATAACCCCTATATCCCTAAGTAGTNNGGGTCCCTGTTAGGGGTCCCTCCAAGAGTCCTTAGATGGGGGCGCTAGGGCTACAGGGCGCATAAGGGCTACAGACTTTGGGCTGGCAGTGGGGAACTCGTGGGGTCGGGGTTTGGGGGTTTGGGGTTTAGGGCTGCAGGAATAGGGATGACTTGGGTACTGCCCCCACCCAGTAACAGTCTATATCAGGGGTCCTATGAAGGGCTATATACGACCATATTATAATTACTATCCAACTGTTACTGAAGGGGGGGGGGAGTTCTCAAGGTTTACGGCTGCAGGAGTAGGGATGATGGTAAGACTTTCTCAACTTGAGGTATTTTGGGGACCTCAGGTTTTGGGATTCAGGGGTTTAGGCTTCAGGGTTTGGGGTTTCAGGGTTCAGGATATAGGTTTCATGGTTTAGGCTTCAGGGTTTGGGGTTTCAGGGTTCAGGATATAGGCTTCCTGGTTTAGGCTTCAGGGTTTGGGACTTCAGGGTTCAGGATAATAGAGGTTTTGAGGTTTGGACTCAGTGTGTGCGAGGGTTACAACGTCAATCGAGACCGTCAACTTGCTAAGAGCAAGGAAACAATTATATCGTTAGGGACTATGTGGTGACTAACCAGAAGGATGCACTCCTCCGTTTCCCGCTAGTAACCAGCAGGTAGTCCCTGGCTCTGCGATAGGAAGTTGAACTGCAAATTCTTACGCAGAACAAACCCTAAACCCTAAACCCGAATCTCTTAGGAAGACCTGAAATGGGAGCCTACTCCTGACTGGGTAGTCCTCGGGATGGCCTCAAAAGGAATGTCTATGTATATGGGGGGTTTCCCAAAATTTTATGTACCTTTTGGGGATCCCCTTTAAAGGGGGTTATAGGGATTATACAGGTTATATAGGGTCTTATAGGGTTTAGGGATTAGGGTCTAGGGGTTTCCCAAAATTAGGGGTACCTACTATAATGGAGAATCAAATGGAAAGAAAATGGAAAATGAAATGGAAACTGGGATTATATAGGGGATTAGAGGGATTAGGATTAGGTGTTTCCTAAAATTAGGGGTACCATTTTGGGGGTCCCAATAATAAGGACTACAATATTTTGGGGTCTATATTGGGGTCCCCTTATTTTGGGAAACTACCATATGTTCATACTGATGTGCATATCTCCATGTAGATGTCTATCGATATGTGCATCCCATCCCGGTAGAGTTCTGTGGGAGGTGTCTTTATGAGAAGCAACTTCCGTAAGAATGCTGCTGACCTTGGGCGGAAACCTAGGACCTAGGACCTAAAGCGTGTTCTACGTAAACCCTAAACCTGTAGTTTCCTTAGACCTATAATAAAAAAACTTTGAATATTTCCTTAGGGTTATACTCCAACAAATAAAAAAACTAAGGACAGTACAGAAACCCTCAACCCAAGTCTACTGGAAGAAACAGCCGTCAGCCAAGGGCTTTGGGGCCGCCAAAGGGAACCACACAGCTTAGGGTTCACAGTGTAGGGACAATCCTGAGAGTAGAACCTATCAAAATGATGGCTCCCTGTTGGGGCTAGCTCTGGTGGGTAAGCTAGAAATTTTGCAGGGGGTAAGGGCCCATGTTTTGAGAAGGAGCCTTGAGGGCCGCAAAACTTAAGTCCTCCACAGCAGGCTGTAATCATGGGTTCAACCAGTAACCCCCCTCTATACTACACCCCCATAGGCTTCCCCTTAATTAACCTTAATTAAGCCTACTTCTCCCTAAATAGCCTTAATTAAGGGGGGGAACCTAGGGGGGGTAGTATAGAGGGGGGTACTAGTTGAACCCATAATGTGAACACCACAACCCTAAACCCTAAACAGACATCCAGGAGCACCTTGATGAGAAGCGTGTAGGCGATGATGGCAAAGCCTGGAACCAACCGCAGATTGGAACCCAAACAACCAGTAGGGTTTAGGGTTTTGGGTTTAGGGTCCTAAATGAGGACCCCACTGTGCAAGAAATGCTGCTTGGCAACAACTAAGTATGGGTGGTTCTCAAAATGGTGGTCCCTTTTTGGAGCCCTATTATAATACGGCACCTAATATTTAGGGTACCCCAAAAAGGGACCATAATTTTGCCAACCACCCATATCTTATTTCAGGCTGGTTGGGTGCCCAGGCACACCCTACAGTTCAGCGTTGCAAGGCTAAGCTTTCAACACCGTACTACGAGGCTCGAATATACTGTGCAGATGGTCTTACTTACTGGTTCTTAGTAGGGGAAAGGGATATAATCTGCATATATTCCCTGTAAAATAGATTCCCATATTCCCTACTCAGAACCAGCCAGCTTACCGCTGCGGCATAGCTCCTGCCGGGATGTTTGGGAACAAGAACAACCTACTGATTGCAGGACTACTTCTCATATGAAATATATTAGCTGCTAAACTTCTAAACTAATATGACACGGTTGGACGGCACAACGTTAAAAAAAAAAAAAACTCCTAAAGCACAAAGTGCCAAGGGTAACACCGGTGAGAACACTTGGAGATACACAGGTATTTGCCAGGGGTACAAGTGCTTCTACCTCCGCCTTGCACTGTGCGATTCATGGTTCAGGGTTGGCGGTTGACAGCTTAGGGTTCTGAAGTTTTAGTATTTGGCCGGGAGTTTAGGTTGTATACCAACTGAACCCTACTGGCCTTCGAGGGAAAAGAGGATCCCCTTCGCAGTTGCGCAAGGAAACCTACACCAAAAGTAAACTGGAGTGAGGTTATGTTCCTCTTCTGAAAAAACCATGCGTCAAAGGAGGATACAATCTTACTGTAAGTTCGTGGCCATAGCATCTCCAATTGAAATACTACGCTGATTCCTGAACCGTAAAGACTAATCCCTAAAGTTTCCACCCCTCCAACCGGCAGCCCCCCGTGAGTAGATAGAATGACCCTAAACCCTAAACCCTAAATAGTAGTTTCCATTTTCTTTTCCATTATCCCTATATAACCCTTCTATAGTCCCCTAAACCCCTAAATGACCCTATACATCCCTCAAGTTCCTGCCCCTCCAAACGCTCCACAGATGTCTGCGGCCCCGGCCGAAACTGTTTGGAATGTGCAGCTGCTCCTCAACCACCTGCAAGTCGGAGCCAAGCAGTTTGGATTTGTAGGCTTGGGGTTTAGGGTTTAGGGTTTAGGGTTTTAGGGTTTAGGGTTTAGGGTTTTAGGGTTTAGGGTTTTAGGGTTTAGGGTTTTTTAGGGTTTAGGGTTTAGGGTACCGCTAGGATGGTACCACTGGGTTTGGTGTTACTATAAAGGGGCCTACGGTCCAAAAGGAGTTGACAGGCCTCTCGTTAGAACACAGTGGTTGCTGCCCTCATGAAGCACAAAGCCGAACACTTTGCAGGGATCTGCAAAGGCTACTAGCTTAAATTCCTAAACCCCGCGCTGCACTGGAAGCTAGCTGCAGATATGGCAGCACTACGCAAGGTCGCAATAGCGAGAGTAAATATCTACCCAGAAGCACCGCGTGCTACTGCTGACACTCAGCTTGGGTGACCACAAACCTTCAAGCCTGAACCCTAAACCGCGTCAATCTAAGCATCGCACATTGTCAATTCCGGCGATGATGCCAGCATTGAACTGGATCAGAGGCTCAAACCTGGAGGGGTTCAAGCTCAAGCAGTCCGTGACTTCACATCCATGCAGGAAGAAAACAAGAGCCCCATGAATACCTTCAGAGTTTGTTCGATTTGGACCTCCGAAAAATCTCCACATTCAAGTCTCCGGGGCCTTGCGTTTTGTGCAGGGCTTGGGAATCAGGGGAGGGGAGGGTTGGGGTTCCCGGCAGAATTGGAGCACGGAAGTTGTGGGCATGAAAACGTTGATTGACTGACAACAGCACAAAGGTCGCCCAGACCCCTGGGAGGATCTAAAGATTAGATCCCCTATATAGACCCATTATAAGCCCTATATAATCCTTATACAATTCCCCCTATGGTTCTGGGGTATGTATTTTTTAAGATCCTTTTGGGGGTCTAGGTCTGGATGAAGTGAGAGTCATGATGCCCTTGATATCTCTAGACTTCCAAACGCCAAGTCGTAGTTGCAGGTCGCAGTATGCAGCTCAGTGCTGTAGCCAATACCACTGTTCATTCAGAGAGTCTTGCGCTAGCTGTATGAGCCAGTGTACCTCGCGTAACCCTGAATGAAGGAAGAAACCTTAAATCACATCAGAGCATTGCAGCATTTGGGTAACTATACTATTCTACCACACTCCTATACGGCTATACGATCGTACTATACTATACGATATTAGTATACTCGTATGCTAGTACATATATTCCGTATATACTATTCAATATTCTTCAATTAAAGTGTATTTGGTTCTCCAGATTCAAGGAAGCCAGTGTTGGTCTTCCTGACGATCAAATATTCGAACAAATCTTTGGGTTCCGAGGGCTTACCCTAAACCCCAAACCCTAAACCCGAATCCCTAAACCCTAAATCGTAAATTCTAAGAGGCTTTAGGCTGTCAGGTTGCTGGATTTAGGGTTGGTGGGTTTGTGGATGGAGGACATCTTAGAGCACCCTACAATACCCCCAATATATAGGTAATTACAAAACTTTGTGGATCCTAAGTGGTGCAAGGTTCCCTCCATCTAGCGTAGTCATCAGGTCGGCTGTGGGCTCACGGAAGTTAGGCGAACTCCAAATGCTATGGGGGCTTCATCACACATGAAAGTAATTTCCCTTGCAAAAACACAAAAAGACATCGAGATTAAAAAAAGAAATTGTGCGGAGTCCTTGTTAGGATCTTAGAAGCCCTTCACTCATACTATGAGTGGCAGCTGCACATCCTGCAGCATGGCTTGCTGTTCAGGCCATGGTTTGGGAAGCCTTTCAGGTTCCACGCTACAAGAAACCTAAACCCTGTACCGTGTGCCATTCCAGGATTTTAGGATTTGGAATTCCAGGTTTATACATAGGGCTTTAGGGTTCAGGGTCTGGGTTCTGGGCTTCAAGGAACTTGGCAACTTAGAATAGGATGACTTGTAGCCCTTGCACCCAGTAACGGAAATTCAGGAACAACAGAGGCAAGACAGCTATACTACAGGAGCCTAAAAATGCAGATATCATGGTCCTCGGTCTCTTGTATAGTTATAGCCCGGGGTACCTCAAGCCTGATTCCTCCCAAAGAGTTGTCTTTTCCCTAGATTAAGCCTTTTCCGTATCCTCTTCAACGTCCCACAACAAGGTAATCCTTTCCTCTGAGGAATCCAGGAAAGGGAAGAAGTAGAGAGATGCTTCAACTCCTCAATCTACAATCTCGTATCAGGCAAGTGCGCAAGAACTTGTTCTTCCAGTCCAGACCCACATGCAGATAGCGAATTCTACCACAGTTTGCATACGCACTGTTGCGCAAGGCTGGTAGGCGAGAGCTCAGGAATGCAAACGCACTTGAAGCAAGCTCCCTGTTCTAGTCGGTTCCTCTTTGCCTAGGAGGAGTAAAGGCTTGGCCTGGTCTGTACCACCTGCCCCCCCCCGGAAGGAGTTGGGAGACGCTGAGACAAGAAGAACTGGTGAATCTCAGGTCGGAAATCCTTGTCGCAGTTGTCTTAGGAAGCCCCCACCCCCTAAAACGGATCCCGAACACCCTGACATGGAGCCTGAGGAAGCCCCCGCCCCAAAAAGCAGGGGGGATCCCTAACATGCCAACATGGACCCAACGTTAAGGATCGCGCATGTCACCGCTGGAGTTGGCAACCGTGCCCACCACCTGCCCGGATACAAAGGGTTTAGGGTTTAGGGTTTAGGGTTTAGGGTTCTCGCGAACTCGTGGGCTCAAGGGATATACAGGGCTGAGCAAGGGTTTACCAGAATTCCTCTTCAGGAATATCTGGATGTTTCCATTAATCCGGGGCCCGAATACAGCCGCAAATAAACAATACCTTACTATAATTGGGGCTTATATAAAAGGATTATTCTGATGGGAACTCACTCCTGCTCCCCCTTTGGGCACCAGTAAGATGCTGATGCGATGTACATACACTTACCTCCTTAGCGCCCCTGTGCCCGTGAACCTCAACAGTCCAACTCTCCCATTGAAGTAGGGTTTAGGGTCTGGGGCTTAGGAAACTCTAAACCCTAAACCCTAGGGTTCGGACGCTTCACAGCAAGCCTGGACCCCTCGACCCCAAATAACTTCAGGGTTTAGGGAGAATTTGACAACCCCCACCCTGGAAATTGGGACCCTATGGCTAATCCGTGACTATTACAAGGTAGTGTTTCGGGTTTAAGGTTTAGGGTTTAGGGGTTACAGAATTCATGTCTGATCTCTCAAATAATACAGAAATACAGAAAACCCAAACTGCACCTTCCTTCTTGAATTCTTTAACTTTCTGCTCCACACCTTGGAGATAACACTGGAACCCATAATTTTACATGACTTGCCAGGCTTGAGCATAAGTAAAAGCCATGAGCAACAATTTTCCCTCTTTCTCAAAATGGGTGGCCTCTAGGAAACCAGGGGACATGTAGTGAGTAGAAATGTAGGGTTTAGGGTTTAGGGTATTGCGCCATTACGAGGTTGCATAATTGTACCTGTTATAAACTCCTGCACAATCCTCAGAGGGACCCATTATCTTGAAATTCCTGTGTGAGGCCTCCAGGGCCCCCTTAAATTCGGGACCCAAGTGGCCAAACTGTCGTGTTTAGATTGTAGGGGGCCAAATCCCAAATCCTAAAAACTCTGAGCCCTGAGTGCTGTAAATCCTGAAGAACTACGCTAAACCCCAAACCCTAAACCGCAAAAATCCTTGCGTACCTCCTCGGCCTCCTCTGAACCTGGCTGCGGCTGAAATGGCTTCTGGGCTTGGATTTGGATTTAGGGCTAAAGCTCCTTTTTAAGTAGATAGAATATAGCTTTGGGTATATTAGAATAAGATCCCCATATACCCCATATTCTATCTTTTTAAGGTCACCCTGAACCCTAAGCCCTATATTCTATCTACTTAAGGGGGACTCTACGCGTTGAAACGGCCTGTGGACTTTATCCTCCCCTAGGATAGCCAGGAACCCCCATACCTCATGGGTAGGAATTTAGGTTTTAGGGTTTAGGGTTTGGGGTGTAGGGTTTGGGGTTTAGGGTTTGGGGTTAAGGGTTTGGGGTTAAGGGTTTAGGGGGTTATGGTTCTATATGGGGCATGTTTGGATAAATCGGGGGCGCAGGATAGTATAGGGTTTCAGCATGGATCGGACACGGAACTCGTCACATGCCCCGTTCCTGGGTTGCTGTTAAGGAACTTGAATCAAGTTACCCCAATGCGTACTGGTTCCCGTAAGGTAGTAACTTAAATTAAGCTCCGTAACAGCAGCCCAGTTTAGGGGGGCAGGGCTCTTCATAGGGCGCACTGTGGGGGAGCGTATGCTGAGGATAAAAGCACTAGGTCAAAGGCCTCAGGTAGAGGGAGGACAGGTTTTTTTGACTGGGGTTGGGTATATATGGGAGTTTCCCTAAATTAGGGGTACCTTTTTGGGGTTCCATATAAAAAGGACTATAGTCTTTTGGGCTCCATATTGGGGTCCCCCTCTTTAGGGAAACTACCATATCTGTGGGGTTAGGAATCAGGGCTTGAAATGTTTCACGGATTTAGAAGTGGGGATTGTCAGTTGCATTGGGGCCCGGGTTTAAAACCCTAAACCCTAAACCCTAAACCCCCTAACCCCTAAACCCTGATATCCTCTATCTCTGCCTCTGCTCTGCCCTCCACAGCCCCTACTATGAGACAACAACTGTCCCCATCGGCCTTCGCAGAACCGCTAGAATTGAAAAGAACATGGAAACTACAATAGTATAATAGAGTATATAGTAGGTTTATGTTGGGATAATGGAAGATAAACGGGAAATTATTATTCAGGAATTAACCCCTACACACTCTTCTGAGTCACCCGTCAAGAACTGATCAAGCCTCGCTACTAGCGCGCTGAATCGAAAACTGAACAGCATCAAGACGGGAGAGCACTGCAGCGTTACCTGCTCAGGGTGTAGATGCCAAGGGCAACATGGGGAGTGTTTTCCTGCCGTTCAGGCTTCTACATTGCACGCCAAACATGAAACCAAAACCCGGACGCGCTCTGCGAAGAGCCTCGAAAGCCATCGTAAGTGAAAAGGGAAATAGGCCTTACTTCATATTTGGACTCCTAACCCTTAGCCCTACACCCTAAACCCTATGAACCTACAAACCCTATGAACCCTAAACCCTAAACTTCATGGGTGCCTCACTCCTACAGAACAAACCTGCCCGCCTGCCGCGTCTGCAACAGCTGAGGCAGCCTGGCATTGCGTTTACGGCTGAGGATGACGGTGGGTTCCCAATATTAGGGGTGTGTTGCTGGGGGTCCCTATACTCATAAGTATTGGGGGCCTGTATTGGGGTCCACCTATGTATGGAACCTTCAACTTAACTTTGGATTTCCAAGCGCAAGGCGGTTAAGGAGTCAAGCTGCAGGCTTTACAGACACTAGGCTTCGAGCGTCTGAAGGATAGAAAAAGTAAGCACTTGGATGTCTCTGAACGATGAAGAGGTAGCCTTGTGGTGGCTCGTGGGGGTAGCACAGGGGTTCCAAGGACGAGACACGAATTATTGCATTGTAGTCCGTCTTTGGCTAAAAACGAATCCAGCAATAGGCTTTGAAGCTGCCATCATCATTGCTCCGTTGACGGTCCCCTTAAGCACTCGTTACAGCCGCAAACTCCTGGAATCTGCAAATGCTAAAGCAAAAGCCTAAACGACTGCACGCCTTTAATTTGTTCCTACAGCCTGCTCAGAAGCTTACATCTTCGTGCTTGCGAGCAAGCACATCCGAAAAAAGAGCAAGCACAGAACGGGTCCTCGCAGCCCTAATACAAGACCGAGACTGTAGGCCTTAGACTCTCCCTAAGAGCTAAATATCCTAAGCCGTATCGTACGCACCAAGCGCTGGGGAGAATACCAGCAAGAAGAAAGCTTGGCTTTCTGACATTCACCTCCCACAACAACTTTTACGGTGTAGGGAGGCACCTTGCGCCCGTGCAAGTATTGTTTAGACCCCCATTCTGCAACTATACCGATAGCCCCAGGCTTGTTGGCTGTTGGGTTGTTCAACTGTCCTTCGTGGTGATATACACGGATTGTAGCGGTTCAGCTACTGAACACAAAAAAGCTTCTGATCAACCAACGACAAACTCCGAGCCCAGAACCCTAAGCTGAAGAAATGCGAAACCCCAAGAAAATCAGGGTTTAGGGTTTTAGGGNNGGGTGTTAGGGTTTAGGGTTTAGCCAGCGTCAAAGTCCGGCACCACCAACGCTAAACCCAAACCGGAAACCTACTCCAAATATCGACCAACTTGCCTCCTGCACGTCTTGGGCCAAAGCAGGATTAGCGGCCATGACCTGTCAGTATCAAGTATCAGCCCATACTTGGAGGGTCAGGGG
>CAJNIZ010022747.1:7640-17864 GCA_905231905.1 Symbiodinium pilosum
CATTGCTTTTCATGGCCGGGGCGGGGATACAGGTCAAGTGAAGGAGGGGCAATGGGTCTTCACTGACGCCGACCCCCGCTTCGGGGTCGGCGGATAACTATGTAGGCTCCGAAAACCTGTCCAGTTGGACTGTTTTGGGACATTCTTGGATATGACTCGTTTTTTGTTATCATAAAACCGAAGAAGAATACTCAAGAAGAAATCTAGGTTTAGGTTGTTGGAGAGAACATCCCAAGAGGAACAACCCTAGATCTTAAACCCTATACCAAGTGATAGCAGAGACAAGGTCAGAACCCTCAAACGAACTGGCGGCGCATCGTTGTCGTTAGGCATGCGCGATGCAGCATGGCCTTTCAAATCAGCCCGCCGATTTAGGGTGTAGATACCGCCTACGAGGTTGCTAGGGTTTGGGGTTTAGGGTTTTAGGTTTAGGGTTTAGAGTTATGGCATATGGGAGTAAGGAACAACAATTCCGTTTTTCAACTACCCAAATGGTACCCAGTTCTTGAATCAAGTTGCAAAGCGCTCCTTGAGTAACCCCCGGGATGGGTCCAAAAGAGTTACCCTCATTCCGAGCACCCACAACATGAAACCGGGTACCCCGGTGCGAGTTCTGAATTTCGGGGGCGGCGAATGTCCTTGGGCCAACAACGTTACTAGATATTTCGGATCGGGCCTAAGTTTATGCGTTTTCGCTACTTGTTTGAGCGCTTGGGGCAAGGTTTATGGCAGTGAGGCGTCTGCAACGATGCTCCTTTTCCCGGCACCAAAGTATCCTGAACCCTACACCCTAAATAGTAGTCTCCCTTTTCTCTTCCATGATCCCTATATGATATACCTGAACTCCACAGTAAATTTCATCCCAAAGCAAAGGATCCCACAAGGTAGGGTTTTAATTACAGGGTGTAGGGTCTAGGGTTGAGGAGCTGAACCTTGATGCTCGATGCTCTATGTTGCCTGGTTGAGGGGCTCATCAGGGGGTTCAGTGGAAAACGTACGTTGTGCATGACATGCCTACCTTACACCACGCCCTAAGCCCTCAACCCTAAAGCTGGATGTGTAGGCTGCCAAGCTGAATTTCCAGAATTTCAGTCAGCTGGTGAAAGCAGATGCTTTTTCTACTGGGATCTGGAAGCATACTGTTCATGGACGAAATCCTGCATGATCCCAAGTTATGAAGCGCTACCATGAATTCCAGTCTTTGTCATTTTGTCATAGGGGTCATAAGGTTTCTTTGACCATCCTTGCCACTACAGTATGTTAACTTACGTTCTTCAGTGTAGGACTATGTTCACGCCTCGCACCCGTGCAACAGTAGCGGTGGCTTGCCAGGGGACATGCTTCAAAAGGGTGACTTTGACAGCATGTGCTTCAGTGCAAGTTCAGCCCCAGGCCCAAAACCTGTAATTCCCAAACAAGTGACAGCCTCGCCTCCATATAACCCATGAAAGTAGCTTCCATTTTCATTTTCATTATCCCCATATAAGCCCAATATACCGAATCCCAGATCCTAAATCCTAAGTCCTAGGTCAGGACAAGCCTCTAGGTGAATTCCAACCTTCACGGCTTGAACTCAGGTCGATTGTGATTTTTTGACACACATCCTCGTGCGTGCCCTGGCCGGAAAGATCACCGAGCGAAAGCAAAGTACAGTCACATTTTTCATCGCTCCCTTTGGGCCTTGGGTGAAATCTGGATCAGTGTTAGGGAACCTTTATACTTTTTGGCAGGCAAGGCCCTCGCTAAAGTCAAAAAATCTGATCAGTCAGACTGTTTGTTCTGTGGAGCCCCAACCTCTGACCTTCAGCATCTAGTGGAAGAGTGCCCGGCCTTCGCTTCAACAAGGGGAGAACTATGGGTCTTGGTACCCCAGTAGTGCCCTTTTGCCTTTTTTTTTGAGGTCTCCTTATTAAATCTGAACAGTAGGAAAAAGGGTACCCGGGGTACCCCTATTATTACCGGGTTACTGGGGAACCTCGCGGTTCGAGGCTTTCGGAACTGCGCCCTGCCTCACTCGTAACACTGGTATCCCATGCTTTCAGTCTCTGCCACCTTCCACACCGACTCCCTTGGATGGCAGGGATCGTGCCTGGCAAGGGGATGAAGGAATATTTCACAGATGGGTCAGCCCTTTCACTTGATTTGCATGTTTGCCGCATAGCTTCGTGGGCCATCGCTGTTGCTGAGTCTTCCTCGTCCTTCTCACTGGCCTTGAGGGGACTCTTGCCTGGCAAAACCCAAACAATTGGGAGGGCAGAACTGTACACGGTACTGGAGCTCCTCAGTATGTACTGCGACTGTCAGTATGTCATTGACGGCTTTTCTAAGATCTGCTCTCGCCCCTTCAAGGAGTTGCACTGGCTTATATATAGAATATTCATAATAACAATACAATACCATATAATATAATATTGTCATAAAACATATCTGTATATATATATATATATATTTTTCTCAGTCTGACTCTGATCTTTGGCAGGATGTGGCCTCCTGGGTTGCCGGCAGAGGCCCTCGTTGCCTGATGTTGATGAAGGTCAAAGCCCATCGTTCACTGCTTCAGGCTGACGCTTCTAGAGATGCCTTCCTAATCAGAGGCAATTCGGCCGCGGATGCCTTCGCCAAGTCTTGCCTCAAAGCGCATGTTGCTCAGACCTTCCCTCGCTCGGAACACGTGGCCAGAAAAGCACTCGCGCAAGCTTGGGCAGCAACGTGCTTCCTCCTCCGCCTTTCGGAGGCCGTCTTCCGGACTTATCAACTCCAGAAGGATGAAGACCCCCCCAGGGAGGACATTTCTAAGCACTGGACACTGGCTGATGTCCCTGCCGTGTAGTGCTTCTCCTTGCCTAACCCCCAGCCGTCTCTCTCCCCCAACGGGACCCCAAGTGGGTTGGGCTTGCTTTCACCTACTTCTCCGGCCTAACTTGGCGCCTGGAGCCTGAGAACCTCAGGCTGCTTGAGCTCATGTTGGACATCACGGTGACTTACCAGACGTGTCTACTTCTCAAAGTTAAGCTCTTTGCTGGACACTTTGCGGGGGCGCCTTGCTTGCAACAAGCCTCCAAGTCCTACTACTGGCTCCCCTCTCCCATGGAGCAACTTAGGCTGCCTAAGCGCATGCTCTGAGAATGGTCTCACACCTTCCTGGCCTTCTTTGACCTGATCTCCAACATCACTACAGTAACTTCCGGGCCTCGCGTCAAGGCTGAGTCTTTGTCACAGTACGGGTACAATAATGTGCTCCCTACCATATGTGGGAGAGAATATCCACAAACCATAAACCCCAAATTGTAGTAGTTTCCATGTTATTTTCCATTGTCCCTAGAGCCTATGTAGCCCTCTAGTACCCCCTATATATATATATATACTTATACAACCCTAAACCCTACATACCACCGTATTCTTGTCACCTGACCCCGTCCACCAGCTGCTGTCTGGCCTGATGGTTCCTCATTCCAGGGCATCCATGTCCCTTTGGCTGTCCCCACTGGCGCCAGGCTGCCAAAAAAGTGCCCTAGTTTCCTGCTTTGTCGTCGACGTGTGGTCCTTATCCATCTCTTCATTGTTTTTCTTGACCAATAGTTTGGGTAGCATGTCTCACGCTAGAGTGGGGACATCGCTGACTTGCAATGGTGCGCTTTATACTTCTTGGGATATGAGATTCATTTTATTTTTGTGAAAAGGATCTTATTTCTTCTTGGTACTAGATTAATGTGTGCCAAGAAATCTTCTGCATGACGCTATGCACCCATCCTGAGGCATGTCTATGTAACCCTAAACCCCAAACCCCTAAACCCTAAACTCGAGAAACAGTAATCCGAATCAGCTCAAAGCCAAGGAAAGAGTGCCGGCATCACTGGCCTGGCTGACCTCGCCAACAAGAGGCCATGCAGGAAAACCCTTACCTGAACCCTAAAAGTATGTAACGGCTTTTTGTGCTATTTTGACAGCTTTTGGGCAATGATTTTGCCTACTCTTGGGGTCCCGGTAATCAAGTTATAGCCAGGTTGTAAGCCACATCCTATAGCCGTTCTCACCCTACATAACTTCAGTGCATTGAAATATCCAGACCGAGACGACGACCAAGCCTTAGTTCAGAAACCAAATCACCGATTCCAAAAGCACGTGGTTTTAGGGTTTAGCGTTTTTAGGGTACCTAACTTAATGTCTAGCATCTTCTATATACCAGATTACGTATGAAAAATGGGGCAGGGTAGGTATAAATACTCCATTTGGGGAGTATCATTCTCGACTCGGCAACCATCAACCAACGGATGCGGAAACTGGTCCAGGTTTATCGAGACTCTCCTATGTAGTTCCTGTTTTGGGTAGTATATTGTAATTCTGTACCAAAATACCCATATCAATTCCAGAAAGGAACTAGTTGCTTAGGAGCCCTTGGGTAGGGTTTAGGGTTTCCAGAACTCGATGCCACCAAAGGGGTTTGGTGAAGCAGGGAGGGACCGCTTCTCCAAAGCAGGTCCTATCTGTTTCTGAGCCTGGCGTTTAAGGTTTATGGACTGGGCCTCCATTGTGATTCCGCTTTGGACTTTGTATGTTTTTAGGGGTTGAGATTTATTTATGAGAGCTCCCCAAAAGTTACTGTATCCGAGGGTGTAGGTATGCCACGGCAGGGCGGCACACCGCCACATTGAGTACAGTGATCTACAAAGCTGCCACCCAAAAGCCGGCAGAGAAATTTCAAAGCCTACAAAACACAAAAGTCTACGAAGTCGCCCCAAACCATTAAATAACAAGCCGTGAACAACACAATCTACGCCTTAAGCTCTTGATGTTGCTTTCTCGGTAGGCTTGCCGTGGGCACGCGCGACTCCCCGCAGGCATGAATGAACCTTATACGGCACCCGAAATAGGGCCCAGACAGACCTGGGGTTCAAGATGGCTTACGGTTTAAGGGTTGAGGGGTTTCATGATTTAGGAGTGTACGGTGTTGGTTTTAGGGTTCTGAAGGATAGTTTGTAGAAATGGTGTTCATAACATAGTTTGGCGCTTGAAACCTCGCATGCGTAGGAACCTTCAAGACCCGGTTGCGGAGATTAATGCAATACGGGTTACTATGTTCAAGAACGTTTGTGACTTCCGCCAGGCCATACTTTGATGTTAAGAGTGAGTGCCTAACGGCGAAGTACGCATAAAACCTTAAACCTTAGGTCAATGCCCCCTACGGTAATAAATAGCCACTAAACATGGAGTTAATAGGGCCTGGATATGCTTACAATAGTCTCTTGTGGTACCCCCAGTACTGGGTGGAGGATTGACCTTAAACCCTAAACCCAAGATGTGTCGGGCAAGCCCTAAAACCTGAACACTACCCACGGGCTCCCACGTAGTTCCTTTTTGGGATTTATTATGGAATTATGTTAATGGATTACGATATGCTACCCAATACGGAACTGAATAGAAGCATCTGGGTAAACCCTAAACCCTAAAACCCTGAACCCTAAAACCCTGGACCCCGAACCCCAAACCCTAAAACCTTATGAACCCTGAACCCTAAGGCCGTGGAACCTGAAAGGAGCTCAGAGGCTCCGCAAACCCTGATTTTTTGAGAGCATTCAGGCTACGCGATTAGGGTTTAGGGTGCTTGGGATTTAGGGTTTAGGGTTTAAGGTGCTTAGATTTCATAGGGTTTAGGGCTTTTAGGCTACATCACTTATGGCGAGAAGCTGCCATAAGCAGGGCGTTTATGTAGACAGTGGATGTCCAACATAAGGACTTCCAGGCCCCAGTTAAGTGGAGTGCACCTTTTGTGGTTAGTACATTTTCTAATCCCTGAGAATCGGGCACTTAATCCCTTGAACTGGGCACTTGTTTTGGTCCAAATCCCTACGTCTTCCTCTAATATCAAAACCCCTTGCACCTTAATATCAAATATTCCCAGGAAGAGACCATGTAATATTTGCCGTGGTGGGGAAGGGGGAATAAGGGAGGAAGTGGAGCACAGGGTTTCATGACTTTGGGATGCGGTGTTATATTGCACACCCTTCTCCCCACCAATAGAAATCAGGTGGAAAAAAGGGGGATGTAGCAGAGGGTTCGTAACTTTGGAGTATAAGGTTATGGTACGCAACTTTATACCCACCAATAGAAAAGATGTATCCCGACACATCCGTGCTGAAAATAGAGCTGTCTCAGGTTGGGTGCTTCAGGGGAGTAAACCCGAAACCCCTAAACGCACAACTACCCTTAACCCCTAAACCCTAAATCCTAACGTCCTAATATAAACCCTAAACCCTAAACCCAATCCCAGAAGTCCGAAACCTGTCACTTGGGCTTGTGGGAGGCCTGCGTCTTGCCGATGCAGTACTTGAAGAGCGAGCCGCGCGTCCTGTGTGCTGTGGGGTAAGTTTGGGTTTAGGGTTTTATCTATAGGTTTAGGGTTTAAACTCCTAAAAGGAGGTTATATTTAGGTTTAGAGTTTAGGGTTTAAACTCCTTAAAGGGGGTTATCTATAGGTTTAGGGTTTAGGGCGACGACAGTGTTGTCCCAGATAGACAGCGTTCTGTAGCTCTTCTAGTGTCGGGGGTGACAGGTTAAGGATTCAGGATTGAGGGCACGCGCCTGCAAACACTTAGGGTTTAGGGTTTAGGGTTTAGGGGTACAGATATGCATATGCAGGCCGCGCTGTACACTTCTAGTTTTTCGGGGTTCACAATGTTTACCCAGACCCTCCTATGTAGTTCCTTGTAGGGGGGTACAGTGGTACATTGTAATCCCTTTCCGAAAAACCATAACACATCCAAAACAGGCACTACATAGGAGTCCTTGGGTGCAGGTGCCTAAGGCAGATTCGCGGAGCGGATGCCTCTTCTAAATCCGTTTTATGCTTCTGTAAGGGTACTTGTTAGGTAGATCCTCCACCCAGTAACAGTAACTGCAAGAAATATTGGTGAGTATAGTAGGGCCCTCCTATATTCCTATCATGCCACTATTACAGGATTGAGGGTCCACCGAAGGTACTTGTATTGACTCCGCCACTGCCACTTAAGAACAGGCAAGGGGACGAGGTGCCATCATGACTTCCTCTGCCAAAAGACGCGGTTTAGGGTTTAGGAACGATTGGTGTGCGGCAAGAAAACACTTCAGGGATGCTTGACCTACGAGGCGCGGGCCTCTAAACTCCAAATCTAAACCAGGAACCCTGAAACTCTTAATCCTTAACCCCCAATCCTTGGAGCCTAATTTCTGAAGCGTGATATGGTAGTTTCCATAAATAGGTTGACCCCGATTTCGAGCCCAAATATTGTACTTGCAATCCTTCTTTATTATAGGGGCCCAGCAATAGGTACACCTGATTTAGGGAAACCGGCAGCCTATAATCCCGAAAAAAACCCTAAACCCCAAAACCCTAAACCCCGAACCCCAAACCCAAAACCCCAAAACCCTAAACCCAAAACCCTAAACCCCAAAACCCTAAACCCTAAACCCTAACCCCTAGGAACGCTCCGATCAGCACAATTAGTGCTACTTTCTTCGACCGGGACCTCGGTAAGCATGGGGACACAGCCCTGGGGGAGATCGAGGCCAGTATTTAGGGTTTAGGGTTTAGGGTCTTGGGGTTTAGGGTTTAGGGTTTCGGGTCTTGGGGTTGTTCTAAAGGTCCTTTGGTGAGATGATTTAGTGCTCGTGGAGGTCTATCAGAGAGAATGTAATACAGGGAAATCTTTTTCAACAATGGCCATGATACAAAGTAACCCTGCGCAAGAGGATTTCGTCCTGGCGCGCCGCGAAGTGCAAAACGTAGCGTTTTAGTAGGTAAAACGACAAGGGAAAATAGCGATTGGGAACACTATAAGGCCCCAAACCTGGAAAGAACGAGAAGAGGAACCGAATACCATATCAGCTTTTTGGGCCAAACAAAAAGCAACGGGGATTTCACACAACCCCATTTGTTAGTTCCACAGGCTTGGCAAACAAGTCCCGAAACCATAAACCTCTAACCGCATTGCAGTGCCGGTCATGATAGGAGCTACTGTCAATAGTAGGTTTTCCACGCGACCATTGAGGGTGGACATAGGGATCCCTTCAGCAACCTGGTACAGTCTTTAATGTGATCCCTAGTAGGAATTCATGCCCGTTAATTCTTTGAGCTATTTTCAACATTATCCTTATGCAGGAGCCCTTGTCAGTGGACGGAGAGGTCCGGCTTGTAGTTTAGGATAGTCCTCAATATAGTCCCTAACAAGGAACCCATGTCCAATAAATGATGTAGGAAATATGTTCTAAACTTAACCCTAAACCCATTAAATTTTGTAGGAAATATTAGCCTAAAACCTAAACCCATTAAACTATGTAGGTAATAATATTGACTGTATCTCATAGGATAGAGCCGTGTGAGCTGGCAAAGCTTTACGGCCTGATCTTGGGTGTTCTTTCTGCACGTCAACCCAAAGCCCCTGAACCCTTAAGCCTCAAGCTTCAAATGAGCTATAGTCTAAACTCCTTAAAGGGGGGGCTATGTAGGGATTATATACAGGGGATTATTACTGGGTTTACTAGGGGGGATACTAGGAGTTTAGCCTATAGCTCAAATAGCCCAAAGTGTGTACTATCAATATACTTTAAGGCCCAATGTAGGTATTCTGTAGACTTAGGGCCCCTGAATTGTTCTATAAAGAGTTTGCTGTGTTTGGACTACTGCGTGGTTGCATGGACCTAGGACATGTGCGCAGCTCTCGTGTCTTGAGTGTCTAAAGTTTAGGGTTTGGGTTTATGCTCCCCCTTAAGTAGATGGAATATGGGGTATGCGGGGGATCTTTGGATTTCATTATAATCTACCCAAAGCCATATTCTATCTACTTAACGGGGACTATAGAGTTTAGGGTTTGGTCTGGCCTTGCATTCTAAACCCCTAAACCCTATAAACCCTAACCCTAAACCCTAATTCTTGAGCGGCACAGGTTCTGAAGATCTGGTTGAATTTGGACTGGCAGAAGGTGCCCTAAACCGGTTTAGGGTTTTGGGTTGTTCTAAACCCGTTAAAGACTCTTGTGGTCTTTCGGCTCTGTGCTCCTCCAGACGTCAGCCATCGCCACACAAGCTCCTCAGCCTCAACTTTTTAACCTTAAAGTCTAGACCCTAAACCCTAGACCCTAGACCCTAAACCTTCAACCCCGAGCCCTAAATCGTAAACCTTAAGCCCTTGAGCCCAAAACCCTGAACCCTAAACTGAGAAGCAGCGCAGGTCATGAACGCCCTTGCAGCAGGTGATGCAGATGCAGGTTTCAACCATGATTCGCCTTAGGGTGCAGGGTTCATGGTTCAGGGTTCAGGGTTTAGGGTTCAGGGTTTGCGGTTCCGGGCTTAGGGTTAAGGCTTTAGGGTCTCAGGGTTTAGGGTTCAGGGTTTGGGGTTTCAGGTTTAGGGTGTAGGATTCATGCTTTGAGGGACCCTGGTGTTACTATTGAGTTAGGTAGCCTTCCTTTAAAGGGCTGCGATGGGGTGAGTATGGGCCTATCAAAGGAGTACTGTAAAGTATACCCCTAAACCCTGAACCCTAAAACCTCAACCCTAAATGATCCCCCCAAACCCTAAGTAACGGCATGGTAATGAACCCCTAGACCCTGAACCCTAAACCCTAGACCCTGAGACCTAAACTACCCAACTCAAGGGTCCCTTAAAAGTAGGGTGTAGGATTTCGCCTTGGTTCAGGGTCCGGGATCCTGTGGGCTCAGAGTCGAACAAGCTAAGGCGGAACCACCCGCGCGGTTTTTGGCATTTTTGGTTTAGGGTTTAAGGTTTAGGGTTTAGGGTTCAGGGTCTAGGCTGTGGGATGTAGGGTCCAGGGTTTAGGTTCTAGGGTTTGGGGTTTAGGGCCTATCTTGCAAGGTGATTTGTAACAGCATGCAGCCAAAAACTAGATCAGGCCGCAGCAACTGTAGATTCGGAGGCAAGAGGTTCTGTGTTCAGGGTTTTGGATGTTTGTCCAGGAGCGAAAAGACCACATGAAGATGAGGACTCACAGCCAGGGACGTTTTGCAGGGAACCTCGTGCCCTACATATGGGACGCTTGTGTTTAATAGCTTTTGGAGTCTACGCGGCAGCACTGGATGAGGAGGTTTCGGAAATGTCCCTCTTTCTGCTCTGCAGGGAGGCTTCTCGAAGTGGGACCCCCTTCTTGGTATACTTGGGATTCCATTATGGAGTATAATACTTATATTTATGATCAAGCATTTGGTATAATGTTGCACCCTGTTTAATGTAGGG
>CAJNIZ010022747.1:17964-28730 GCA_905231905.1 Symbiodinium pilosum
AAAGTGTCATTTTACGTAGCCAGCGTGGCGGAGGAGTTAATTTCCTGTAATAAATTTATACTATTGTAAAGTTCCCGGCGGAGAGCCTGTGATAGGAGTCTAGGGGGAGAGGGGTTGCCCTTGCCGTACATATTGCATTGTCAGTCCGCGTGGCGAACTTTTGTCCTACCGCAGTATTCGACATATTCGACCAGCCCCAACATGGGACCCCACAACACAGAAGGCTTTGTGTCCGATCTGATGTGGCAACGAGGGCTTAGCTCTGGCGATGTCGCTCGGATGAGGGATTGGGGATGAGGATTTCGGGTTCAGGGAGAAGGGTTTAGGATGTGGAGTTTCTGGTCCATGGCTCAGGTGTTCGGATTGAGGGTTGAGGGTTTAGCCAGGGCTGCTTTTTCCTCAAAGATGTTGACTTTCTTGAGCCCCTAAACCCTAAAGGGTGTTGCATAATAGGACACAATGTGTGAGTAGGAAGTACCTACTTACCATTTGGCAATCATCCCAACCCTAACATGAGGTCTACAGTAGGGAACGTATTTTGTATTAGGAAGTGGTTTAATCTTATGGAAAGAAGTTTTTTTTGCGTTCGAATTGCAGAGTCTGCAAGTGTCGGTGAAGGGTTCTCTTTGAAAGATGTTCTCAGGATCGTGCTGGGGATATATGAACAACATTTGGGATGGGGATATTCCTGTCCCCCATATGGAGTACCGTAGTGGTCCAAGTACCCAATAATCATATACTCGCCCAAAACCTGTAACATGATTACTAGAGCCCCAAACCCAGGTACCTTATTATTGGGTACCCTCTGGAGTAGGGCTATATTAAACATGTTTTGCGTTTCGTGCACTGTGAACGTTTTTAAACCTCGATTAAACCACGGGATCCAGACCAAAGACCACCGGACCACAGGGGCGGGGTTTCAGGTTTAGGGTGGTATTTTCAAAGCTAAGTTCAAGTTCTAATTACAAAGCCCGCAAGAATCTTCTCAAACCCCTTCGTAAAACTCTGACCTCTTGTAAATTTGCTATGGCACCGATGAACTGAATCCTTTGAAAGACCTTCTACAAGTCAGTTTTCAAACCTTCTATGAGCATCAATTATAGACCCTCCATAAACCCAGCTAGACCACAGGCCACAGGTTCGTGGTGGCGGCGGGGGGGAATAGGTTTTTCATATTCTGCGCATATCATTGGCGGGGAGCGAATGCTGACCCGTACACGGGGTTCGAGCAAGTGCTGACCCATGATGGGGATCCTTGTTTGTTTGGGTATGATGGTTTGGGTGGCTGTATGTGTAAGTATACGTATAGAGGGTGCCCTGGGACTATTGACGAAAGTCTATGTCGGGTCTCCAAGAGCAAGGAGCCACAGTTACAATTTGCAATTACTGAGACGATTACTGCTCGTGCTATCGCTGTTATGATAACAGTCACAGTGAACTTTTTGATGGACATTGCTGAGGTCAACAATGGCAAGGGCGAAGAGTTTCTGGGCTGCCATCAATTGGGTCTTGGGTTTAGATGTTCGGCCTTAGTGCTCGAAAGATTTTAACCGGTGCTCGCATCTCCCATAATATGCAAGTCCCCCCCTATAAAGTGCCATTATTCATTTGGGGGACTATGTCTTGTTGAGGGGTAAACGCGTGAATTGTTAAAGGGCGGTGATTCATTTTATCAGGACCGACTCACTTGTTGTGAGTGGGTTATGAGTGGGTTTTAAATCGTTATGAATCCCATAAGTTGTAGTTATGAAAGTTGGTGAGGCTGGCGAGGTATAGGGTGTTTTTTTAGGGTTTAGGGTTCAGTTTTTAGGGTTTAGGGTTCACAGGCTTGGGGTTAAGTAGGGTCACTGTACAAGCAGCCAACAGATGAAAGGAAACAAAAGCGCTCAACTGACCAGCGCTCAACCCTACACCTCAAACCCCTACACCCTAAACCCTAAACCCAATACCGCGTATATCAGTTGCCTGTATGTCTTTCAGAGATGTGTGATGCGGTTCAGAGCCAGGGTTTAGGGTTTAGGGTTTAGGGGCTTAGGGTTTAGAGTTTAGGGACTAGCAAAAGCTCTAATGCAAGGCTCTTAGTCATGCTGTTTGGGAATGGGAGAAGGAAAAAGGACTGGCACAGTGATTCCTACGGGGGAGTATACAGGGACACGTGCAAAGTCACAGAAATCAAACTCCATGCTACATCAGTCGCATGGAGCTTTATGAGCAGGACCTGAACCCTAGACTATGAGCAGGATTTTCGCTTCAGGCATCCTCGGCTTCGGTTGTGGGTGGCGCACACAGTTTAGGGCTCCTGAAAAAGGGGTCCAATATCTCAAGTTCCTACATACTTCGAGGAGCCGCGCGGTTCTGCTGTATTCTTCTAGTCCCTCAGATAAGCCTATTGCGCTGCCTTAGCCCTCTATAAATGGGCTACCCAATTCATTACAGGCGCATTGTCCCATGAAGTAAAAAACCCTAAACCCCAAACCCTAAGCCCTAAACCCTAAAATAAGGGCCCCTAGACCACAGATCTGCTTTAGATCTGCTTAGTAGCTGCTTGGAATCGGGGTTTAGGGTTTAGGGTTTAGGTTTTAGGGTTTAGGGCTTAGGTTTTAGGGTTTAGGGTTGAGGGTTTAGGGTTGCGGGCAAGCGATACTTTTCGGGCTGCTTTCTTCAAGAGGTCTTCTTCTCCCTGCACCGAGAAGCTCGACCCCATGAGACCACAGTAGAGTCATATGATAGGGAAAAGGTCCTCAATTCGGGGGGTTGGGTTTACCAAACTCCTGATGCTATCCTGGCTGGGGGGGAGAATAAGCTCCGACCGGGGCATCCAAAACGAAGGGTTATGTTTAGAACATAAAGTCTAACTTACAAGAAAAAACCTAAGTTTAGGCTAAGGGCTTCAGGCCTCGCATTACGGAAATGAGCGTGCAAACCCAGGAAAGGGCATTCATGAGAGTCCCTACCTCAGAAGAGTTTAAGGTTTATTGAAGCAGCTTGTGAGTCTAAGCCCCTAATCCTAGGATTTGGGCTTGGGGGTTTAGGGTTTAGGGATGGGGGTTTTGTTTAGGGCTTACCGCGCTTGACGCTATGGTGGGGAGCTCATAGAGGCAGTCTGTACAGGACGCCCTACTTTCTTTTGCGAAGTGGCCGCTATAGAGTCGATAACTCCCAAAAATCCGCTTGTCTTCGCTGTATACATTTGAGGTCCTTGCCCTAAACCCTACACCCTAAATCCACTTCTGCCAAATTCTTCACAAGCTCAGGAAACAAAGGTCAGGGTGATAATCTTATATCATGGTTAGCAGGGACTGAAGCGCTAGTGAGGATTGGGTTTAGGGTTTAGGGTAAAGGAGGGCTGCCATAGGGATCCATTCCTTCCTTCCCTAAACTCTTACCGGCCAGAGGCAAGTAACTTACCCTGGAGGTCTGAAGTCTCTAGGGCCTAGGTCTTACGGTTCAACGATTAACGGCTTTTCTTGTACAGACTTGAGAGCTTCCTGAAAGGTTCCCGAGTCCAAATCAATTTATGGGATTCTACACTACCCCCACCCCCTGACTCTCCCTCACCAAAACCCAAATGAGGCCTACTTAGGGTTTGTTTTGGCCGTCTCTGTACTGAATGCCATTATAGATTGAAATGCTAGCTTGGAGCACACATTCGCGTGCTTGGAGTCCCAAGCCAGAGATCGAAACCTTGCAACAGTAATGATGCGTACTAGGGAGTGAGAGAACCAATTATATAGGGATTGTCTTGGGACTGCCATGGAGACCATCCCCTCCAACGGCCTACCAACCACCAAAACCCTGGACCCTAAAACCTAAACCCTAAACCCTAAACCCCTAAACCCCTAAACCCCTAAACCCTAGACCCCTAAACCATAACCCGAAACCCGAAACCCTAAACCCTAAACCCTGAACCCTGAACCCTGAACCCTGAACCCTGAACCCTGAACCCTAAACCCTAAACCCTCAACCCTCAACCCTGCCAGGCTCGAGGTTCTCTCGGATTGCCACATGCCTCTGCTGGAAGGTTTGAGGTTCTGGGATCAGGATTTGGGATTAGCGATTAGGGTTTAGGGTTTAGGGTTAGCGCTTAGGGTTTCTGGACCTACAAGCCCTGAACCTTAAGTCTTAATTGAACCCTAAGCCCTAAATCGCAGACTTTACTGGGTGTAGTCTGCCAGGAGGGTAGGGATCTTCCAGATTTTGTTTGGGCATTGTTGAAAGTGGTTCTCGTTGTTTGCAGGAAAACAAGTTACACCATTCAAATAGTTAGAGAAGATCATGATGATGTCAGGATAGGTTGTATACCTGTTCTGTTCTTCCAATATAACCACAATAGGACTCAGAAATTCTTATGTGGATCCCATAGAACTCTGTAGCAACCTCAAACCCATGCTTCGGGGCAGAGATCTAGCTACACCCTGAACCCTAAGCCGGCGTCCGAATGGTGCCCTGGGCCTACAAAACTTCAACCCACTTCAAAAGCCATGAACCCTAAACCCGAACCCTGGGCCCTAAACCCAAACCCTGAGGCCTATAAATATGACCAACTCTGGCCCGTAAAAGCCCGCAAATACTGTCTACTTTGGGCTTTGTGGATGCTTGGGGAAATCTCTTAACCCTTACGGTTTAGGGTTTAGGGTTCGATTCCCCTCTGCTAGATATGGAGAAATTGAGGATTTATGTTCGTGTGCCTGATCCCCAAACCCCAAACCCTTGAAACCCGGCCTGCCAGGTTTGGTGCTTGGAGAATCAAACGGAAAGCCTTAGCCATGTAAAGGTCACTTGGATTCTCTAGAGCTTCAGGGTGCATAATTTAGGATTTGGAGCTTAGGGCGTGCTTCCAGACCTTTGGGCCGCCCGTCAATGGCACCTGGAAAGCGGAAATGTCGGAATCGAACATGTGGATCTGGGGACACGTGGGGTACTTTTTTTGCGGCAGACCATGGGAGACCCTTTCACCCATGACAAACTTCTCAACTAGCGCGGGGTGTAGGGATCGGGATACTCACTTCGAAGCTGATACTGAAGCTCTACCGAACCAGTCGGAACCCCGCATGCTGAATCCCGGAGGGCTGGGTGTTTAAGGCTTAGGGTAGCTGGTTCTTAGCAGGCAACAGGGGAACAGAGATGATTCGACTGCCCCAATATCTACTAAGCATCAGGGAGACAACCTGCGAGTTCAAGCCTCCTGTCGCAACGTTTGTTTCACCGACATTCCCTGGGCCGACCTTTTTAGTAGGACATGAAGAGATGGGGAACAACATGCAAGTTGCCGTATTATTGAATATTATACCAGGGCTACTATAGGGAGCCATTCCCCCAGTCACTCCTAAGATCCCTAAACCCTAAACCTTAAACGCTACATCAAAGTTCACCCAAGGCAAGGTCCCAGTGTTTAACCACTGTCAGTTCGATGCCCTGCCAACCCTGGCGCCTTGGACAGATTCGTTGATGGGTTTAGGATTAAGACTTAGGGGTTTAGGGTTTAGGGTTCAAGGTTTAGGTGAGGGTTTAGGCGGGTTGAGGGTTAAGGGTTCTGCAGATGCTACCACGTGGGACCTACATATCAAGCTTTGGAGGTTGGACGCCTATGCTTGTTCCCATGGCTCTGCGATTACCTCGACTCATGGTTTGTGGGTATATTCCGGGGGGGATGGGGGCTGGTTTAGAGTTTTTTGTACTGTTGAAAACCTAAGGAATTAGGGGGAGGCAGATTGCCGGTGCAGAGCACGTTCGCGCTGGATCAGAAGAGATTCTTGTAGGGTTTAGGGTTTACCCTTAACTCCAAATAGTAGTTTCGACTACGCGGGATCCCGGGGTTCATGATTGGTTGCTGGTTCACACAGGACAGAGGGATGTGCTCTGATTTCAGTAACCACAAGCATTCTGGACGTGATGTTGGACCTAAACCCCAAATCCTAAATCCTAAACACCTAAACCCTAAATCCTAAACCCTAACCCCTAAATCCTAAACCCTAGTAACCCTCAACCCTAAGCCTGTTACCCACCCCCCCCCGAGATGAGGACCCGATGACTACCATTTGACTCTGCTGGGGTCCTTTTTCTGGTTTAGGGCGTGGGTGTGGGATTTATGGTTGTGGGATTAGGGTTTGGGTTTCAAGTTGCCAAATCCCTTATCAGCTGAGGGTCAAGCATGCTATGCTAAAGGCTTGCTGAGCACATTTGTTGGTTCTGCTTATGGTACTTCTCTGGGTAGGCCCCTGGGATATTTAATATTTTCCCTAATAGCTTTAATAGGGGACCCTATATACTAATATGTTCAAAGGGTTTTAGGGGCCAACTTAGTTCTAATGCGCAGCTGAAAGCACAGCTTCACCTGGGGCACCAGGAATTTAACTCTGGCGGAGGATCCAAAACCGTAAGATTACAAAACAACTGCGTTGTGTTTCTTCTATTTCTAGGGTGATTGGTAGTGATTAATATATGGGGCGTCTTTCATGTCTGTGTTGAGCCGTTGGCCCTAAGCACCAATTTATACACTTATAAATGGACTGAATCCCACAATCCTGAACTCAAGCGAAGCATGAGTTCACTCTGAACTGCTGAGTCCCAAAGCCTTCAACAAGAGCAACAACTTTTTGTTCTAAACTTACCGAGTCCCAAATCCTGGACGGTGTACGGGTAGAGGCGAGATATGAGAGTATCAGCTGTAGCTGATTTGGGCACAATGTTGCTGATTAAGATCGAGAAGGCCTAGCGCTGACTACAGTTCTACGGATGTAGGCTGCTTAAGATTTGGGGATACAATACAGGGCTAAGTTTGTCCACATAAGGTTGAGTAGGCTTCAGGGAGTACAGGACAGATGAGATTTTAGGGAGCATCAGTATCCTGCACATTTTGCGTGAACTGGTGGGCTCCTAGAATTGCTCCTACTGAGCCCCTCAAACCTCCGTGAAGGGAGATGAGAGCATGCATCACAGACAAGCATCTCCTGGGTTTCCGCAACGCTCTAGTAGACAGCTGCCGCGCCGAGGATTCCACCAAAAAGGATAACTTTGAGAGGATCCTTTTCAAAATGGATCCTCAGGCAGCAACTGAACTTACTTGTGCTCAAAGAGGAGTGGAGATAGATGCAAGATATGTACCTGGATCATTCAGGGATAATTTTACGGGTCTCCCCTCTATAGTAACCCCCCAAGCACTAGAAAGTGTTTCCTGAGGGCGGGGAAGGTCTCATGCCATCAAGACTCTCAACAATTTGTGGGAAGTCAATTTGGAGTTGTGCCTCCGAGGTCTACAGGCTGCGGGCACTCTGTTTCTCAGGGAGACGAATCGAAGCATGTTGTGCTAGTCTGAGGCCTGCATTCCTTTTTTTGGTTGGGGGGAGTGCCAGCGAAGTTCATGGTTAGGATTCCAGTCATGGCCTGCTCTCTTGTTCGCGCGCAGCAGCGAGAACTGAAAGATGTGCAAGGTAACCTTCACATAAGTACAGCGAACCTGTCCATGCACCTCTTCGAAATATGCTCAGTATTGGCGAGCATAGCTGCTGATTTCGTAGACTTGCAAACTTTAAGTATGGGACATGCCTATACCCGGAAACCTCAGAGCCCAAGGGCTCCCCGACAACCACGGAAACATCCTTAAACCTTAAACCCCAAAACCCTAAACCCGAAACCAATGTTAGTCCTTCTTGCATGTTGGCCATGATGGCTACCCTTCCAGCTTGTCCATTCAGCAAGTGGGCGCTCTAAATCATTATAGTCCCCGTTAAGTAGATAGAATTTGGGATTTAGGGTTTAGGGTTCAGGGTTTAAGGTGTATAGTCCCCCTTAAGTAGATAGAATATGGCTTTGGGTATATTAGAATGAGATCCCCATACACCCCAGATTCTATCTACTTAAGGGGGGCTATAAACCTTAAACCCCGCCCCAAACCCTAAGCCATGTGTTCAAGTCATCCCTAAATACTCATTTCTCTAACTTATCCACCCCAATTGCTGTGCTGAGCTAAGGACTACAACAATGCAGAGGAGGGCTGGGTCTAACCCTAGGGATCCGTGTCTACCAGTAATACCGACATTGCGCCCCCCAAACTCTATAGAGAATGCCTACATTGGTCTTTTTGTATCCGTAGGGTAATCTAGGTGAGATAGAGTGCTGATTTGGAGGGTTTGAGGCTTTTGTGTGGGGCTTATAGAGTTTAGGGCTTAGATTTCGGGATTCGGGGCTTTCTGTTCGAGGCTTGGAGATTACACTTTCGGGATTCCCGCTTACGGATTTGGCTGGTCATCAGAAAGCTGCAATCCGAACCCTAAACCCCACAGGGCAAGGATTCCTAGAGAGGACGCATATTGCGCGAAGCTCCCAATTCATCTACACAAAGGTTTAGGGCTTAGGGTTTAGGGTTTAGGGTATCTACACAAGACATGTTCGTGCTCCGAGTTCCCGCAGGAAGGCCGTGCAAACACTGACATGATCGTCACCGCGGTCCATGTGAGCTATCGTCTAAACTCCTTGAAAGGGGCTATATAAGGTTCTCTATAGGGGAGTCTTCTGGGGCTCATTAAGGGGGATACTAGGAGTTTAGACTATAGCTCATGTAGGGGGACCCTGTAGACGTTTTGGGATGAGGGCTCCTTCTCTTATTGCAATATGGATGTTTTTAGGGGGTAGCATTGCGGTGGACGGAGAAAGGCTTGCACAACGGGACTCCCAAGCCTCTCAAATACGGTTTCGGGTTTAGCATCTAAGGTCTACAGTCCCCCTTAAGTAGACAAAATATAGGATATATGGGGATCTGATTATAGAATTCCCCAAGCCATATTCTATCTACTTAAGGGTGACTATAAGGTCCAGGGTTTAGGGTTTAAGGCCTAGTTTTCTGAATTTATTGTCCCTCGTGGATGGTATTTTCTACTGACAGACCGCAGTCTACAGAGTAAGATTATATCCTCCCTTGCTTTATCCTTTAGATATGTAGGTACGGGGCCAGGCCGGGGTTTGGGATTAAAGTGGTGCTTTCAGCAACTCCCATGCGCACTTTTATTATCTACGTGCATAATCACCTCCCAAATAGTAACGACACCCACCACCCTAGTGTGAAGTCTTGCCGCTGTGGCATACTTCAACCCTAAGCCCTCAAGCAAAAACCCTCAACCCTAAACCTTAAACCCTTAATGCTAAGGGGCGAGAGTTTGATATGAGGGGGGGATGGTGATACACATACGTATGGGGGCTTCCCAAAGTTAGGGCTACTTTTCTGGGGTCCCAATAATATTATCACATTTTGGAGTCCATATTGGGGTACCCCCTACTTAGGGAACCTACCATATATATATATATAGACATATATACAATGTATATACATGCAATCAAGCGCTGAGACACAAGGTTACCACGCTAGACAATAAAGCCAAAATTCGTAGACGCGATTTGGAGTGTCGCCTCTGAAACCAGGTGGAGTAACCCCGAAAACCCACCCCTAACCCTGAACCCCAAGACATCCGCCTAGACACGATTCGGGGCGACGCCTGTAAACCCTAGATCAAAAACCTTCTCCCGAGAACCATGGAGTTTCACCCCCCAACCCAAAATCCCTAAATCCAAACCTAAACCCCATAAACCTTAAATCGAGAGAGGACAGGCGGATCATGCAGCTGGAGGGAATCCGAAACCTGGCTGTGTGTCCAGGAGTTATTGTCGTCAAAATTTTGGGTTCAAGGGTTCGAGGTTAAAAGGTTTATGGTTTAAGGGGTTAAGAGTTTCGGGTTTAAGGTTTTAGGGTGTAGAGTTTACGTGCGTCTCTTCTCGGAGGGCTGATCATTGATGCTCCCCATTTGCTCGGAGAGATCGCCTTCGCTGGCGCAAGATTTCGGCAGTCCCCATAGGAGCGCATTTTTTGAAGCATTGTCTTGGGCCGCTGGGGCGCTGGGATCGTTTGGATGCAGAGAACCAGAGTTCAGAGCTACTGCCTAAGACAAGCATGGAAGCCGTATCGGCTTCAATGCTAATTCAGAGAGTGTTTGCGAAGGACTTCTGTTTCTGAAGCAATTTCCTTAAGACCGAGCCAAGACATGTTGACTGTAGTCTTCCTTTGGGATTCTAAGGGTAGCATTCCAATAGAATACATTATACTGGTGCAAAGGCAACCTCGATCATGTGAATAGACACCTGCGTGAAACTGGCGCCATCCGATTGTGTTGGGATGGCCTAAGATCCTGTGGGTTTAGGGTTTAGGGGTTTAGGGGTGTCTATATAGGGGTAACATAGGGATTATTTAGGGTGTAATGGAAAAGAAAATATGGAAAGGACTATTTAGGGTTGAGGGTTTAGGGGTGTAGGGTTTAGGCTTTCAGGGTTTGGTATTCAGGACTAAGGGGTTAGGGCTAGGCATCCTAAGAGCAAAAAGACGCCGCTCAGTGCTACAGAAAACCCCATGGTCTGCAGCTTACTGGTGCTGGAGGAGAGTGGGAAAGGGGATCTTTGTCAGTTTGTCACAGCCCCATGTATATGTGTGTATATTTAGGGTTTAGGATTTAGGGTTTAGGGTTTATATATATATATATACCCACAGTATACCTATATTCATTTACACACTCCCCCTACAGAAATGGGAGGGCCAAGGCGGACTCAAGCACCTTATATCCGACAACAGTCCACGAAAACTGGCGGCCTGAGGGGTTGTTGACATCTTTGCTCCCGTTTTTTGTCACCATTTTCATATGAGGGTTGTTCAAAAGTTCCTTGTCTTCGGTTTATACTTGGCCGACCATTTCAGCTAGTTTAAAGGACTCGCGAAAGTTCTGCGA
>CAJNIZ010022747.1:29814-57055 GCA_905231905.1 Symbiodinium pilosum
CTCTTAGTATCCCCTTTAATAAGCCCTAGAATACTCATAGGCAGTACTCCTAGAATACTCCTTTTTTAATGCCCTATAGCCCCGTTCAAGGAGTTTGGACTATAGCTCATACACATTATCCTGTTGAATTCTGCGGTCGCCCTCAGGAAGCCTGTGCGTCGAAAATCTCCTTTTTTGCGCTTCAGTCCCTGCTGATGAACACAAGAAGTTTACGCCCCTAAAGCCAGATCCCCAAATCTCTGAACCCCCTAAGCCCTTTTGACCCAAATCCCGAAATCTCCTGCACCTCCGAGCTCCTAAACCCACATCCCATAACCTCATTAACCATCCTAAACCCCTACGCTCATGACTCCACGTCCCACAATCCCGTCTTTGCACGATCAATCAAAAGCGCACTTCTTTCTGAGGCGACGAATGCCAAGTCCAAATTCGGCTTTTGCTCGGTGAACTGCCCCCTTCCCACATTAAATGATGTTAGTTCCTGTTAGTTATTCACGAACTGTATTATGTCCTAGATGCCGTTGTCATGGTAATCTGATTCCACTCCCTTAACAGCAATGGGGGATTAAGGAGCCTGTTGCAACAGATTTTGTTCAGTTATAAAAACAAGCTCGGCTTGGAACTTTCATGGTGGCATTCGAAAGTTTCAGCCCCAAAACCTTAAACCCTTAAGCCTTAAATCCTAAACCCTACCCTCCCCCCGACCCCAAGAGCCAGCAAGAGGGAAGAGTTGTCAGAAACATATTGTTTGATTTAGAGTTTAGGGTGTAGAGTTTACGGTTTGGGTTAAGGGTTTAGGAGTTTAGGATTTTTTGGCTTGTAGTGTATCCCGAATCCCTACACTCTAGGCCCCATGTAAGTCCTTGAAACAGGCTACAAAACTATGGAAGAAGCCCTTGCTGATGTGGTGGTCTCAGAGGGGCATGAGTGGAACTTCCTCGGGCCTAGTGATTGGGGCTAAGGGTTGAGGTAAAGGGTTTAGCGTTTAGGGTCTAGGGCCGGTTGAGGGTTTAGGGATCGGGCTGGCAGTTATGAACTGGGTCAGTGTCAGGGCTGTTGGATACTTTTTGCGGTCCGTGCTTCCTTATGTATTGCAAATGCAATTACAGCACTTGAGTGGAACGCGTTTTTTCGTTGATTTGTTGATAAGCGGATTCTGGTAACCCCAGACCCTCTGGTAATTGCATGGGTCCTAGTTTTGGGTGTTGGGCTTAGCCAAGTCCTCTCGTTATTTTGTCTTCTTGGTTTTCCGGAGAAAGCCGCCAAGATTGCTGTCAGCATAAGCCTAGCCCTAAACACAACCGAAAGCCCTATGGGTTGCCGAGAAGGATTCCTTTTTGCACATGGCTTTCCAAACTTACGATCTTATCACCTAGGGCTTAGGGTTTGGGGTTGAGGGTGCTGCGGAAGCACACCATGGTGGTCCAAGTGCCCAAGCACAGGGCTCAAAGCACGAAGGCCATTACTTGTGATAACTGAGGCCCGCCGGTTGGGGCACTTGATCCCTAAACCCTAATAAACCTTGGGACCCTAACCCCTAAACCCTTGGACCCTCATAATATAAGGATGTTTTTGCGAACCTGAACAAGATGCTACCCAAGGGCTCCCACACATCTTTTTTTGGTAAGGGATTACTATAGACTACCCAAGAAGGAACTACAGTGGAGGGTCTGGGCATTGCCTGAGGCGGAGTGGGGGGGGGTTACTCCATGAAGTCAAGATAGTTAACAACATGTTGGGGCTCCTAAGCTCCAGGATAAAAGTGCCCATTTACTACGAAGCCGTAAGCTCTAAAGCAGAACCCCTAAACCCTAAACCATAAAACCCTAAACTCTAAACCGTAAAACTTGCAACCTTGAAACCCTAAACCCTAAACCATAAAACCCTAAACTCTAAACCATAAATCTTAAACCCTGAAACCCTAAACCATAAAACCCTAAACTCTAAACCATAACCCTGAAACCCTAAACCACAAAACCCAAAAATCTCAACCTCTAAGTCCTGGACCCCTAAACCCCTAAGCATCCAGATCCTGAGGAGCCCGCCGTGGCTTTCCCGCCGCTGCCCTACACACTTGTCACTGGGACGCGGTTTAGGATTTAGGGCTTCAGGGTTTAGGGCTTCAGGGTTTGGGGTTCAGGGGTTTAGGGCTTAGGGTTTAGGGCTCTTGACAATGCATTTTGCCTTTGGGTGATTCCGCTTCACAGCAGCTCTCCTTAACGGGGTTCTCATTCGAGGGCTATTATAATTCCGTCTACTTGTTGTGAATAGTACTTTCAGGTGGAATGACACAAGTTTTTTCAGGTAGGGAAAGCCCATGTCATAGCCAGGTGATATCCTATAGCCTCTTATCATTACGTCGATAGATACAAGAAATACTGCGTCCTATATATATATATATACACGTTCTGGAGATTATCTAGTATGAGAGAGACTCTAGGTCCAAGCCCCTTAGATTCTATAGAGTCTAGTTCTGGTCTCCTATGTCCGTAGAGGAAACCTTTGAGTAATAATAGTAAAAGCTCTAAATCTAGCATTTTGGGACCTCCACAAAACGCGCCCTCCACGGCGTCACGTTCTGTAGATAGATATATACATATATATATATACCCTAAACCCTAAACCCTCAGCCCATGTATACCTCTATACATGCATAGATATAGGTATATCTACATTATATTTGTATGTGTATTTATATATATATAATAAGTTTATGTATATATATATACACATACACACACACACATATATATATATATATGTACACCTATATACCTACGATGACGGGGTGAACTAGGGATGTCCCAAAGATGAGGATTTTGGTACGTAGGTCATCCTGCAACGCCCCACCCCATTACCTACAATGGGTTCAAGGTTTAGGGTTTTAGGTTTAATAGGAACTACCTTTTATTTGACATCTAGAAGCCATAACGAAAATCATAGGGTCATGGAGGGTTCTCGCATACAATTTAGTAGCAACTACGCTTTAACTGACAGGTATAACCCGTAAAATGTAAGTAGTTGGGGGTTAGTTATGGGATAGTTGTAGTAAAATCAGATTTTTGGTCGGGGCGTGTGAGAATATAGTCCACTTGGGGGTTTGTATGTTTTCGTCATTTACCCAAGAGAATCAATTATTCGGAGGGTGGCAGTGCATGTGGAGTCAAGCCCTACAAGCCCAGTTACCTAGAAAACAACCTGAACCGTAAACCCTGAACCCACAGCAGGTTCCTCGCTTCTGGGTTACACAGCTTGTTATATAAAGCTGAGGAACAGTCATCCCAAGGTAGCTAGTTTTTTTTGGTTGAGGATTTTAGGGTTTAGGTTTTTAAGGTCCGGTTTATTGATGGGTTGGAGTTTGCTTTGAAGCTCTGGTCATTTCAATTTGGTTGGTCTGGGGATAGCGAGTCTCATAGGAGAGTCAGAACTCAAGAACATGGGCTTAAGTCTCAGGGTTCGGGGTTTAGGGCACTGGCTTGCTGCAGTTCTCAAAGAGTTGCTAGGTTATAGCAACTTCACCCGGCTGACCCTAAGTGGAGATTTATTTGGAAAACGACGAGTTGGCCCAATTTCAGGCCATGAACTTTCTCTTGACTAAGCTAACCTCCCCTAAACGCTGAACCGGGCCTTCCACCCTTAAACCCTAAAACCCTAAACCCTAAACCCAAACCCTAAACCCTAAACCCTAGCCAGTAAAGAGTTCAGGAGAAGCATCCCTTCAAGCAGATGGCTGTGCAGTGAAGCTTCGTAAAGGTTTCAAGTTTTGTGCGTCTGGGAGGTGTTTTGGGTTAGGTTTTAGGGTGTGTTTTGGGTTACGGTTAGGGTTGAGGTTTTCCTTTAGGAGGTCTTGCGCGCACAACATGCCGGGAGTGTCGCTCCCCTTCCTGCCCAGCGAAGAGACATCCAGCTGTTTTTCCTGGGCCAGAGCTCGACATAAAGAACTGTAAACCCTAACCTTACACCCTAAACCTAAACCCTCAACTTCAAACCCGGAGAGCAGTTCCCGGGGGTGAGGGCCTTCATGCTGTTTCTCATGCCTAGAGACCTCTAATCCCCAAGCCCTATATAGACTTAATCGTGATTAGTAGGAAACAGGGGGGGGGTATATTATATAGGGACTATGTAGGGAGTATATTCCCCTATTCCCTACTTACCACCAGTAAGTAGACCGTGAAGCACGAGATCACTGCACATCCTACCTTCCATGGCTGCACCTTCTCACAACTTACCTTTGGTTAGCCTGGAATGAAGGAATGGGTCCTTGTAGTAGTCCCTATGTAACCCATTATAGTAGTTTCCATTTTCTTTTCCATCCCTTCATACCCACCCCAAACCCTAAACCCTAAATAGTAGTTTCCATTTTCCATTTTTCATTCACAGGAAAACCAACGGTCAGACAAGCAAACCTCCAAGGGAGCCGCACCAAGCCGGCCACAGAGTGTAGGAGCGAATTTACTGGTCAGCGCGTTTTTGCAAGTGAGTCACTGGGGGCTTTACTGCTTTGGTAGAGCTGTGTGATTTTAGGCTTTAGGGGTAACACCCAAGAATGGAGAAAAGCATGGAGTGGGGTTATGCAGGGATTTATGGTTGGTAGGGTTTCCCAGAATTCGGGATGCCTTTTTGGGTTTATATAGGGGACCCCCAAGAACGGGAAACTACAAACTACATCTTAGAGTTTCGGGCCGCAGGTTTCGTTGAGGGCCCCACAACACAGAACCAAACGGAAAAGAACATGGAAATAAAGATGGAAACTGGATTATGTAGGGTTTAGGGTTTAAACAATTAGTAGGGAATGAAGGACTTGGTCACAGGAACCATCGTGAGGGATTCCAATAGGATTGCTTTCGTTCCTCCAGCCTCTACTAACTATCAACCCTAAACCGCTACACCCTGTGTGACTAGCAAGCAAAGAAATGCGTCATCGGGGATGTTTATGCATCATGATGGGGCTATTGGGCATTATATCTACACATACATATAATTCCCTCCCCCTAGTTCAGGCCTGCCATGAGCCCCCTTGTAGTAAACTCCACCAACATAGTGCATACCATTAATTATATTAACTACGTGAAATATGTTTTTTTAGCGCCGTTGAGGGGGCTAGTTATTAGATGGAGGTGGCTATTTATACATGCACCAGATAGAGATATTTAGGATTCGCAGGGGTGGGGGCTTGTCGCTAGGAGGAGCTAATTTCATGTGTATGTCGATCCACATCTTCTTCCCTCCTTAGAACAACAGGCAACAGTACGACATCAGACTGGCAATGTCCATTGTCGTGAACAGGGTTTAGGGCCTCTGCTGACGAGCTGAAATTTTCTGAAACCTTAACGGTTTGAAGCGTCACCGTGGCGCTAGACCCAAAACAAACCCTACAAAGTAGTAAACCCTAAAGCTCATATTGGCGTTTTTTCAGGGTCATTCATTCGTATATAGCGGGTTCTAAGCATGAAGTTAGGTACACGCAAAAGAAAACACGTAGGGTATAATTGTCTCGGCAAGCTCTCTGGCTGACGAGGATACACGGCTGAAAAGAAATTGTCAGTTTAGGGTTTAGGGATTGTTGGGGTCCTAGCGTCTCCAGACATTGCAGACCAGGGAACGTCAACTTGTACAAGTCTGCATGCAGCGTTGTAGGATTCGAGGGGCAATTTCCTAAATCCATGAACAAACAGTTTCGGGGTGTTTGTTGTAGCTCTTCAGCCGGACCCCCATGTCAAAGCTGTCGCTGGTCAAATGAAGCAACAACGCGAGCAAAGGCGCCTGGCCGGCTTGAAATCTTACAGTTGGAAGGACACAAGCAACACCAGCGCTCGGGTAGCTTCTTCAAGCGTGAAGTGGGATCTTTCATGTTCGTTACTTCCGAACCTCTAATGAGAAGTTAGGTTCTGTCCTGTAACTTGTAGCTCGAACCCTAAGCCCAAAACCACTGTGATTACGTGCAGTTGGAATCGTTTTTTAGACATGTCCAACAAAAAATCTAGACATGTCTAAAGACTAGTCATGCTTAAAACCCTATTCCAGAAGCATCTTGAACCTAAGAAGGGACGTCAGGAGCCTCAGCGCTAGATATGACATTTCTTAGGCGCTAGGCATGCCGAAGCCCTCCACCCTGCGGACCCCATTTTGTGAAAACTCCTTGAAGGGGGTTATATAGGGGACCGTATAGAGTTGGCTGTATAGGGTCTAAACTCCGTAAAGGGGGTTATATAGGGGAGTATTATAAAGTTATTGAGGAAGATGTTAGAAGTTTCGACTATAGCTCAGTTGACCCTGGACACGGGACAGGTTCTACGGACCTTGGTAGTCAGGTAGTATGGAAACGTGAACAGTTACCCATAGTATTCCCTAACAGCCGGCCTAATAGTCATCATGTAATTTGGGTATTGTTTACCCCACAACCATATTCCAGTCACCTGGAATATTGCCAGGATCAACTTGCAAAGGCCTAGAGCGCTATAAAGTTTTTTAGCCTATGTCTTTGGCTCTGGATTCGGGACGAGGGGTAGAAAAGACCATGTTGACTTGATTGAAGGGAGATTTTGTGGTGCATGCTGCAGCAAGCGCTCTTGTTGCTTATTCGTCCTTTTAGGACGGCGGCCGATAGGGTGTGCTTTGGAATAAACATGGTTTAAGATCTAACCTTCCTCTCTAGTCTCAAGTGAGAACAACCCCATGCTGATAATAGCGGTTGTTGCTGGGGAGTGCCCTCTGCTTGGGTGCTGTACACGAGCAATGCCAAAGATTCACGTTGACGTGCTGTACATATTACCACTCCAAACACTTCAGAAAGCTAAGCTGAATGATCGAGGCTGTTGACTAGTGGCTGGTAATGAAGCAAGGGGCTATACGGACTGCAAACGGGATGAGCACAGGGATTACTGTATCCAAGGAAATTCATGTAAGCAGCTTGCCCATCTGAAGCTAAATTTAGTCCTTGTGCCTTCCATTACGCCATGTTGTAAGGGCATCCTCCTGGTAATTTCCCCCTAAACCCTAAATCCTAAACCCTAAATCCTCCCTTAGCTGTTGGGATCCGCTGTTCCGCGCCATGCTAACCTCTACTAAGATTACTCTGTCCTTCAGTAGCCAAGTACTGTAGGTAAGCTCACCGTTAGGGCTGTTGCAGCCCTAATGTAAGTCAGACATTACCTTTTGGTGGGGTTTGAGAACTCAGCACTCATTCAAGAAAAGCCGTCAAAATCTCATTCTTGTTCCATTCTACCTCTATAACCCCCCACGGTAAGCCAGCTTTTCCCCATCCACGGGCCGCATGGCGTATGACTGACTGACTGACTGACTGACTGAACCCCTATGTAACCAGGCGCCATGATCCCATTTATGAATCCAGAGGCAGGATCGAGTTATTTAGGGTTCAAGGTTTAGGGTGTAGGGATTGCGAAGGTCTGAATTGGCAGACTCCTTGGAGGATCAAAATTCTTAGACTTCCAATCATCCGGGCAACTCGCCAATGTAGTCCGCAGGGGCGTTCCGCTTTTGATCCCTCAAGGAGTCTGGGCTACAATTAAGTTATCGCCACGTAGCAGTCTTAAGGAATTTGGCTGGTGTTCCAGCATTTGCTTCAAGCCCGGACCCGAAATCCTGCTAAACCCATAAGACACCTGGCACGGCACAACTTCTGGACTCTTACGGTTTTTTCCGTAGTAATTATAGCTCAGGGCACTATTAAGGATACTTTGCTCCACTTTACGTCTGAAGGGGTTGCAGACAAGGGTTCTCTTGTCTTGGGAAACCAAGATTTTGAGTTTAGAGTCTGCTGATAACCTTCTGAGAAAAAGGCTATTCAGAGGGAACCTCTTTGGGGGTTTCCCAGAATCATGGTTAGTTTTTGGGGGTCCCTATTGTAATCAGGATTCTAGTGCTTCTAGGGGTCTATATTGGGGTCCCCCTATTTTGGGAAACTACCCTATTGTCAGGGCATAAATTGGTCTCAAAGCTTTGTTTCAAGCTATCTTTGTTAACCACCCTTTAAGACGGGCGTGCCATAGTCCAGACAGGAGTTTCAATCATATTGGGTTCTCCTGCAGGTGTGCGAGGGCTCTTACGAACATCCTGGATTTCATAGTCTAGTCTGCTGAAAGGTTCTCATCTGGTTCTTGCGGCACATACTGGATGACCTTCTGTCAGCTATGACACAGCCTCTGAGTGAATGCTTGCTGGAGCATATGACACTATAAAAGCCGGCTCACACATCAATCGGTCGGTGTGCGATTGGTTCGCGTTGTCACAATGTGCCCTTTCGAGCGCGCCTCGCCCAAAGATGCCAGTCCACGCCTGCTTTGTAGCAGCTGTAGTAGCCAGATGCACGCAAGACATTCGTACTCTTTGGGTCGCAGAGTAGCACGAGACTGGAGAACAATGGCTCAGGTTATGACCAGGTTCTGTAGATCTGAGTTTTCAACGGTTTGGAAAGGCTGGAAGTCCTGCGCTGTACAGTTGGTAACGTAGGGTTCAGATTCGCCGTAATTACTGCACATTGTTGCTTGCCCTGTTTTGGATGCAGTCTGCCCGCACTGTCATCCTTCTCGAAATGGAGCTATGGCTTTATAAACTATGCCCCTCCCAAAGCCGCTAGTCCTTATTCTAGGGACCCACAAAGCACCGACCCATTTTTTTGGGGCTCACGCTTGGTCCACAAACATCCTGTCGTAAAAGCCTCTATCACTCACATGCTGCAGCCTGCAGGCGGCCAAAGATCTAAACTCAAGGCTTAGACAATGGTGGGTGGCGCCTACCAAAGGTCTCTACCTACCCTTCAGCAAAGCCACGGGGTTGGTAGCACCCGATAGGCCCGGTACTGGAGCCTGTTCTCCTTGCACAACACTGGTTGCCGAATGAAGTAAATACACTAAACCCCAACCCTTTCGAGTCTTTTTTTCTTGCGGGGGGTCCGGGACCTCCTGTGGTTTCTCGGAGCAGAGTGATGGGCTGCCAAGCTTCTCAGGGCATTTCCAGGCCAGGTCCCAGGGTGTGTCTTTCCCTTGTCTTCTGGGCCTCAAGCCCAGATTTTTGGTTAGGATGCCCGCAAAAACCTTGAAGCTCTCAGAGGCTACGTCTTGCATTCTAGAAGCATAAGATGCTGACTGTCAAGGGAGGAATGTTGTTGACCAAGATGGACCTAACTGAGTGTAGGTCCTAAACCAAAAGGGATTAGATTTGGGTGGCTTGGCCGCCTCAGACAGGTGGGGTTCTTGAATGTAGAAGATGGCCAGCCACAGTCGGGCCATGGCAGCACTTCGCACGCAGCGTTTAAATCTAATCATCACTGCTTGCACGATAACCCACAGCAAGCCCCAAACACGAAACCCCAATCTGCGCCCCAGATGTCCTTCTTATGGGTGTTTAGGTGCCTAGACCACCTACATATGCGCAACATTAGCCATTCTACCCAATATTTGGGAGAGGGTCAGGCAGTACCTTAATTCACTCCCCACGCCCTTGAAGCCCCAAACCTTAAACCCTAAGTCCTACAACCCTAAACCCTAAACCGTAAAACCCGAAAGCCTAAACCTAAGACCCTAAAACACTAAAACGTAGAAGCTGGCCTGGGTGGAGCGTGTCCGACCACATGGCGATCTCGACGTCGTGCCTTGCGAAGCCTAAACTCTACAGGGTTCAGGGTTAAGGGGTCTAAACTGTTTAACGGGGCAAATATGGGAGATTAAATAGGGGAGTAGTATAGGGTTTTTTCAGGGGGGATGCTAGGAGTTTAGACTATTGTAGCTCATACAGCCTAAGCCCCCCAAAAGAATTGAGTTGCTATCAAAACATTTAAGTTAAGTTATTATACTAAGGAAACCCTATTGCTCAATATATGCGCTATGATAACGTAATCTAAGTTCCTTAACAGGAACCCCACCCCCCCATTCCCCCCGCCCCCTCCCTTCCCCTTCCCCTCCTCCCACCCCTCCCCCGCCCCCACTCAAAAAATGATCATGTAAGAGTATATAGGGAATGAATGGAACATGGCTATATCGCATAACTTTCATCAGGTACTTAAAATCGGGGGCTTCTTGCAATCCTCCTGTTATTTGGGCCTTCGAAGCTGGGGCGACACTGCCAAGAACCTAATTACCATGATTCCAATTGTAATCTAGGGTTTAGGGTTTAGGGTTTAGGGTTTAGGAGTTGGTTTAGGTGTTAGGTTTTAGGGGGTTCATGGCCTAGGCGATAGTTCATCATCCCTGTTTGCAGTTGGTACAAAAGGTGAGTATTATATACCTGGGAATGATACTGTTGTGAGATACCCCTACCCCGAAGCCCAAAATCCACAAAGGGCATGCAGGCTTCTTTATGTCAACCTTTGCACTGTAGCCACCTCTTCTGCATATGCCGTTTTACTTGAAGCACAGCAGTTTTGTTGGCTCCCTTGGAGTTCCATGCTAGCTCGCGGGAGAGTATTCTCTAGCTTTAAACCCTAATCCTTAAACCCCTCAACCCTCGTCCCAAACCTACCACCATTCATTCGCGCAGGTATCAGCATCTTCATCACCTCTGTTTACTAGCGTTATGCAGCAGGGAAGGAAGGAATATGGAAAGGATTTCTGTGAGGAGTATAATCAAAGGATTTTGGTACCCCCAACCCCCCAACAAAGGACCCTAAAGACATCATATGATAGTCATAGGGTCCTAATTTGGGGTGTTGGGGTTTCCAAAATCTCCTCATTAGACTATAGCTGGGGATCCAGTCCTCTATCGGTTTGCTTGCCTGGCCGGGTCATGGTTGGGGATGATTTAGCTTCTCACCTCATTTTGCCAAAGCTGCTAGACCTTTTCAAGCACTACTACAAAAAAACCCTAAACCTAAACCCCAAACCCTAAACCCAACCCGATAGCATGTTTGTCTCTGACAGGGATCGTCCAGGCTTCAAGGGGACGTGAGGCACGCCATGGGGCTGCAATTGCGTGAGAAAAACGAGCCAACCGTCTGAGGGTCCAAATACCCGAATAGAACCTAGCTTGGGCCCACAACACCTAGGTAGAAGCCCATTTGGGCCCGAATGGCCCTCCTTTTGGGGACTGAATGCGTGTGGGCTCCTTTCAGTGCATAGTCTGAGATTTAGGGGCATAGACATCAAAAAACAAGTTGGCATGCATCAAGCAATCTTTGACAAACATCAAAAAATTGAGCCGCAGGCCACAGGCTTCTTGGCTTTTGGAAGGAAGGAAGGAAGGAAAGGAGGAAGGAAGGAACGAAGGCAGGGAGAAAGGAAGGAAGGAACGAAGAAAGGAAGGACGGAAAGAAGGAAGGAAGGAGGGAAGGAACGAAGAAAGGAAGGAAGGACTGACTAGTATTTCCCAAACAGGATGCCTTTAGGGACCCTGAGGATACATGGAGGGCTATGACTTGCACGCAGCCCCGCCCAACTCCCCCCCGCCGTTTTTTTTGCCATCCATGCCTAGGGTGAAAAAGATGTCATCACCATGCTTGCACCAGGGGGAGGCTAAGCTGATCATTTTGGTTACAAATGGCGGGGGGCTGCGCCCTCCCCAACCCTCCCGCTTTTTAAGGCAATCCATGCTTGCAAGAAATGACACGTGTCGTGTCATCACCATTTTTGTAGTAGGGGAAGGCTGTTCGGATAATTTTGTTTGCGTTATCCAGCTGCGGAAATGAACATCTCCCTTACTGCTGCAGCTCGCAGTGTCTACGTTCTTTGTAAGGCTCCGACCCCCGGTGTGATTTACAGCATGCATCGGCCAACTAAAAAATCAGAGTTGGCGTGCTGTAATCTGCAGTGTCTGCAAGCTCTGAATAGCTCCAACTACAAGCTCTAGATGAGCTCTAAAAATCAGAGTTGGCGTGCTGTGATGTACCGTGTCTGTCGTATTAGTATTACGAGTGCTAATTGTTGCCCTTCTCCTTCTTCTTGCTATGTTAGAGTCCAATCGCCTTTTTTCTTGATGCTTATCAAATTGTATTTCGATGACGCGCGCAAATATTCATGTTCTCTTGATTTGTCTGGTCAATTTTGTGATGCTTATCAATTTCTTGATGCGTCACGTTTACGGGGTTTGCAGCGGGACCTGGATCCACCAAACGCGCCAGCTTACAGCAAGAGATTGCACTGGGTGCCTGTACCTGCCAGAAGCTAGGCAGTTCTTGGATAAGATTCAAACCCTAAACCCTAAACCCTAAACCCCAAGCATCCCTAAGCCCTAAAATATTGTAGTCGGCAAGGTTGAGCCCTGAACCTCTGACCTCCATATGGTAAATACGGAGGGTCCCCAAAATAGACCCAGAATACATTCCTCCTCATTTTTGCGACTTCCAGCGAGAAAAGTATAGTACCTCAAATGTTGGGAAGCCCTAGTCCCTATAGATCCCCATATAGTCCCGCTTTCCATTTCATTTTCCATGTTATGTTTCATTTGATTACGCACTAGTGCGGTGGGATTGGATATCTCCCCATCCTAAGCCTGAAGTCTTAAACCCGCAACCCTAAACCCTAAACTCTAAAACCTAAATGTGGACAACACAGGTAGTCAGGTGTTTGTGGGAGGCCTTAGACCCTAAATCTATACATCCTGAACCTTAATCCTTAAGCCCTAAAACTAATCCTTAAACCCTACAAGCTCTAAACCTTAATCCATAATCCTTGTAAACCCAAAGCCCTAAGCCTACAGTTGGTCGGGTCTTGAGCAGTTTTGGCGTGCTTCTTACCCTGCATGGCTATTTAATATGCATATATATATATAGATGAGCTATAGTCCAAATTCCTGAAAGTGGAATATAGGGGATTAAGTAGAGGAGTATTATAGAGGAATGCTGAGGGTTTAAGACCATGGCTCATAAAGAGGGATATGTAGGGTCTACAGTGCAGGATTTAGGCTTAGAATAATTATGGAGAAACGGATGGGAGAGACAACGGAAATTGACGCTGATATAATTTGGAGGTTTATGGGGTACCGGTCGATGCTTGAAGGGGATCTCCACAAGTATCAACTAGTAACTCCAGGGTCCCACGAAGTAACGACATAGATAGCAGCATACTGTCCTGAGGCGCTGTCGACAATTCGAGCCACGGTGCCGGCCAAGAAGCAGCAGGAGGACGCCGCAGTTCCCTGAGCAGCCCCATGTAGATACCTACATAGACTTGAGGGCCCTAAACCCTAAACCCTAAACTAGTTTAGGGCTCAATGTAGCTACACTCCAAGAGCCTGAGGTCCCAAGGGTTGATACAGGACTCCGTCTTTAGGGTTTAGGGTTTAGGGCTGCGAGCGTCTGCAGTAGCGTGGTGGTATAAGTGTATCCTCAGGGAGGGTCCAGGATACAATCATCACGTATTGTTAGGGTCCTTTAAATAGTAGTTGTTTTCTTAGGCCGTTGGGAGGACATGACAATTGTATACTTTGAGCCTTCAGAGTAAAAGTACAAGAAGCAGCTTCATCCCACACAATAAGGATTGTGACATGCATGGTGTTACCAGTAGGATCACCACGTGGTGTAGAGTATTTGGAAAATATTCGTGACTATGACATGACTGCTATGAGGTCTTGATTTTGGGGGTTGGGCGTGAGGCCACTAAACATAGCTTGCCCGCAAATTGAGAGTGCCGCCTTCTTTTTGCCCTCATTCTTTGACCTCCACAGACATGCCCCTAACCTAATGAATTGCCACTGCAGGATGAATCGCCAAGTACGGCTTTCAATGGGATGACAAGGAACAACAGACCCAGAATGCTTCAGAACAATGTGAAGTGGCAAAGGGTGAGGGCCCTAGGCTAGGAAGGGTGGGCAGAATCTTGCAATTGAGTCGGGGAAGGTGGGTGGGGAGGTCGATAAGACGGCCACCAAGCTGAATGAGTAAGAGATCTCAGAAATTCTTCTTGCAAGCTAAACTAAACAAAATAAAAGTGGCTCCCCTAGCTGGCACTCGCACAGAACATGTGCGCAGGGGTGTAGAACATGAAGCCTACATAGGACCCTAAAGTCTGTAGATATCACCTACATTGGGCTATTTGGAACCCTATACATCCCTATACACCCCTAGCTTCCATTTCATGCTCCATTTGCTTTTCCAGCTGATTCTCCATTATTAGGGTATCTATCTATATTGGGGCTATTTGATGGTTTCCCAAAATGAGGGGACCCCAATATAGATCCCAAAATACTATAGTCCTTATTATAGGGACCCCCAAAAGGGCACCCCGAATTATTGGAAATGCCCATTTGGAGCCCTCAACCCCTAAACCCTAAACCCTAAACCCTCAACCCCTAAACCCTAAACCTTCAATTCCAGGATGAAGCACCCGCTGAGCGCGCAGCCAAGCGCAAGGCCCAGGAGGAGGATGCGTTGCCTGGCCGCACTTTCGCAGAAGTACTGAGGTTTAGGGGTTTAGGGTTTAGAGATCCATGTCTATAGAAAATGACCCACATTGGCTCCCGAAGTCTACAAGTAAATGAATACGTAGGTTGGGCTATTTGAATCCCTAGGGTTAACGATGTTAAGGTTTAGGATTATGAATGGAGAATCAACTTGAACAGAACATGGAACATGAAATCGAAACTGCAGTTATATAGAGCTTCAGAGGCAAAAGAGCCACTAGATCTGCCTTAGAATCTTTGTATAAGCCGTGTATACAGTACTTGTAAGGGTCCAAGTGCCTGATAATTAGGTTCCTGGGATTGAGGCAATAGTAATTGTAGTACAGGTTTTGTGGGAAGTATGTGATTGCTGAGGGTACTTCAAATAAACCTCAAAACTACATTGGCGATTGTGTAGGCTCCGAGGGCTGGCAAGCACGATCAGTTGCATGTACTTTTACCTGGACCCCTGAAAGTATCTAGAATCTCTTGTTTGTTGTTGGCTTGGAAAACCCTAAACCCTAAACCCACTTCTGGGATGCAGGCAGAAGTGACAGGAGGGGTAAGCCCTGCGTATGCCAACCCTGCGGGTGTAATTAGGTGGCTTTCAGGGTTGTTTCGCTTCGTGTTTGTCGTGCAGGTAGTTATACGATGATGATTGCTGATTTCACTCCCGCATCTTTGTTGATTCTCATATCATCAATGTATCTCCAGGGCCCCTGGAGTTCGGGAAGGCATTGTATCCGCTTAATGCGCCCATTGTAACACATGGTAAGCTGGTGTAGCTAGGTTCCCTGATTCTTTTGTAGCCCCAGGCACCTGACACCCCACTAGCCACTCTAGGGTTTAGGGTTTAGGGCTGTCATGATGAATTTGTCGAAAAGGTTGTCATCGTGACAGGAGATTCTTGAAGACTACCTTGCGAGGTGGCAGTTCCTTTTAAAACCTTAAGCCCTAAACCCTAAGTCCTAAGCCCTAGACCATGGATATTTGCAGTTTTGAAAACTCCTTCAGTCTTTGAGGGACCCTGAGATTACCCAGGAAAAGGGCAGCAGTGTTTCTATACGGGAAAAAACAACAGTTATAGTCCCCCTTAAGTAAATAGGATATGGCTTTGGATATATTTTAATAAGATCCCCATATACCCCATATTCTATTTACTTAAAGGGGACTCCTAAACCCTAAACCCTAACCCTTATATTCTATCTACTTAAGGGGGACTATAACCAGGAAATATCCAAGGCTCCAGTATCCGGGAGAGGGCCGGAGTGAAGCTGTGAAGCTATAGTAGTTCTCATCACTATGTGAGCTATTGGATACTATGGTACCCCGTGAATAATACTATGGTACCCATTATAGAGTAAGATTCTATCCTCCTTTTGGGGTTCAGTATTTTATTGTTTTTACAGGGAATATAACCTTACTAGGTTCAACCACCAAAAAACGCTACTCATGTGAGCTATAGTCTAAACTCCTTAAAGGGGCGTTATATAGGGGATTATACAGGGAACTACTACAGGGGTTATGAAAGGGGAATACTAGGAGTTTAAACTATAGCTCATTTCTATTTTATAGAACTTCCAGCCTTGCCATTCGGGACGCCGTATCCAGAATATGTTGGCATCTGTGTCGGTGCCCCGCAGAGATGAGGCGAGCAGATAGCATCTTCTACTTCTGTCATCTGGTACAGTCCATCATTTAACGGCCTGGGCTCTAATCATGTTTAACCGCATTGAAAATGAAGCGGCAGTATGCTGTCTTTCAACAAATGCCCTGCCAGATGTTACTTGCTTGTTGTAATTTCCCTCTGTACCGTCAACCGTAAGCCCTAACCCTCGCAGTGCTTACTCCCGATAAGTGCAGCTCGCATAACAATTTCTGCCAGGCTGCCAGGGAATCCTCAATCCCAGGCCCAGCAGCCAAGGCCTAACCCAAAGATCTACAAGCCCTGCCTTAGACCCCAAATGCCATCAGTGAGCTATACGGCCCAAAACTGAAGGTCTTTTGGATCCATGGTCAAACCAGAGCCCTAAACCCCAAACCCTAAGCCCCAAACATTAAACCCTGAACCCTAAAGCCTTAACTGCAAGCCCTTGGTCCTTTTCGAGGCGCTGGGCCGCTATTGCGGATGCCTCCGCGTCTCAGGGCTCAAGGCAGGCATCGCAGGTGTCGTCCCTGGAGGGCCGATGGGGGCTTAGGACTTACTCAAGGGTTTGAGGGTTTGGGGTTGAATTTAGGGTTTAGGGTTTAGGGGCTACCCAAGGGCTCCTATGTAATTCCTCTTTGGGTTTGTTATGAGTTTTTGGTAAGGGATTACCCTGTATTACCCAAAAGGGAACTACACAAGAGGGTCTGGGTAGGGCTTACAGGCAGGCTGAGGGTTAAGGGTGTAGAGTGTAGGGTTGAGGGTTGAGTGTGAGGGAAGAGCCAGGGGTTCAGTTGAATGGTATTCCGCGAAACACACGCGCGGGCCGGATTCGTAATGCAAAGTGTGCCTGCGAGCGTTGTTCCGTAAACTTATCGGCTGTCAGTCGGGAATGGAACAGGCAGCAAGTTAATCTGGAACCGTACACCCTACGCATGTCTATAAGCCCTAGCTTCGACTTCGCTCTACATATGAAGTTTCATTTGGATCTCTATCAGTCTAACCCTGATCCCTAAACTCAGTCTATGAATCAGAAATCGCTGGATTCCCTACCAACAACTCCCCTGCCCCCCAACAGATCCTAGGGAAGTCATTCAGATTGGCTGCGGATGCATGCGCACATGCAGTGAAATTTAGCTGACTGATTTATGTTTGGGAGTGCTGTTGATGCCAGCCCGAGCATGGCCGGCTGTTTCCTACAACGCCTTGGAACAAAAATGCAAGGCTTAGGATTTAAGGTTCAGGGTTTACCTAAGGGCTGCTATGTAGTTCCTTTTTGGGTTTGTTATGGCTCTGTGGTCATGGATTACACTATACTACCCAAAAAGGAACTACATAGGAGAGTTTTGGGTAAAAGGACCGGGGGCAATACAATTACCTGCCAGAAACAACTGAGTAGTATTTTATTTGGATACTATGGTACCCAATATAGAGTAAGATTATATCCTCCTTTTAAGTATAGTATTTTATGTAAGGAATATAATCTTACTAGGCTCAACCACCAAAAAAACACTACTCAACTGTCCCCCAAGCGGACGATCGCCAGATGAGACTTTGCACACCCCCTGGCGACGTAACGCAACCCCTACCTGGACCCCACAAGTATGTAAATAATTGCTTTTGATGGCTGTTTTGTTGGCTTTAGGGCTAGTATTTCGCATATTTTTTTGTGTGGGGGGGGGGGGTTAGGTAGCCTCTTTTTCGCGTTTCGGGTTGCGTAGAAAACCCTAAACCCTAAACCCCTACACCCTAAACCCTTGGGACACAAGCCTGCGCAAGGGCAGGCTCCGGTTCTTGGCAGTTTTCCATTTTTGAATGCTGAGCCAAAGCTTTTCACAAAGAACATATAATGAACCATATAATGAGAGTAACAATTGTTTTAATGGTAATAATACGAGTAATTAGTCGTAATAATGATAGTCAGAAATAATAGGCTTTCAGCAGGAGTGCTTGGATTGGTGGCATGAGAAGTGGAACTTAATTGAGTGCGAATGGTAATACTACACGAATTACTGTCCAAGTTGAGCTGGGAGTGTGGTTGTACAAGCGCTTGAGCTCCAAATACACGGTTTTAAAGATGTGCCAACATTTGACGCAGAGGGCGCGTGCACTTGTGGGAAGATGTGGTAGTTTCCCTGAATAGGGGGAACCCAATCCTCCTTTTGGAGTATAGTATTTTATATAAGGAATATAATCTTACTGGGTTTAGCCACCAAAAAAACGCTTCTCAAGTTGATCCGACCTTGCGCACGTTGATGTGAGTTAGCCCGCCCCGTAGAGGGGCTTATTATTGGGTTCCAGCATGCAGCCTGCATGGACAAGGGATTGTTGAGCCAACATTGTTTTTACCGCTCTTCTTCTAAGGGTGTGTCGTATTGGTAGGGCCGGAGGTGGTGCACCCTAAGACGGAAACCATGCAGGGCTACATGTAGGGCTTATTCCATCTGTCGCTCCATTCTTGCATTTCTCGCGAACAAGAGACAAGGTGTGGGGAACTCGGGAATCATTGCGAGTGCCTCTTGAGGCCTACCTTGGAACAGTCAAAAGAGCCAGAGCCCCCTTTTTGGAATCCTTATAACAGGAGTTTGGAGCCCTGGGGGCCTCCTATTCATGGAAGCCCTGATACCATCACAGCTACAAGTTGCGTTAGCTCATGTTCGAGGCTTCTGAATTCCTGGCCAGCCGGCAAGTGTATGCCAATCTGCTCGCACTGTTTAAGAAGAGGAGGCTTTTGACGAGCTTTGCGTACATGACAAACAGGAAAAAGTAGCTGATGTACCTCAATGTGAGACACACGCCATTTGAATGAATCCTTCCAGTATTATACTGCATGCTATTATACTGCATACTACTAGACTATCTTGTGCATTCTAGGGAAATGTTGAAAGTCTGTGCAAACTCAGGGACTAAAGCTTCAGATCGAGTAAAGAACGCAACCAGAAGACGCCAAACGTCAACTGTAGGATCGAAGGTCTAAGCCTGTTTAGGGTTTAGGCTCTAAGCCCCAAACTTTGAGAGTTCCCAAGCCTAAACCCTAAACCCTAAACTCTAAGCCCCAAACTTTAAGAGTTCCCAAGGATAAGATTGCCAGGTGCTGATGCGAGAGATGAGGTCGCTGATGTCACTTCAAGGTTTCAATGGGGTTGCGTTTAGGGTTTAGGGTTTGCATAACGGCTTCATTGTGCATGGGTTCTCAGGGGTTTCAAGGGTACCCCTCCCCGCCAAAGGTACCACCCCGCCCCCATATTTTTCAACCTATTAGGCCTTATTAAGCCATATGATTCCTATTAGCTCCTCAAATCTTGGGGGGGACTATTGTAACCCCTTAGGTTCGGTCTTGAAGGGAATGTCTTCGAGGTTTGAAAGATAGGTTGGGTCTGCCAGCGCAGGGGAACCTTAATGGATCTTAATAGAGTTTATTAGGGTTTAGGGTTTTAGGGTTTAGGTTTAGGGTTTACCTGGACCCCCAAAGTATATTAAATAATGGCCTTTGGTGGCTGTTGTTTTGGCTTTATATGGGGCTATTATCTCACATATTTGGGGTTTTGGTAGGGTTTAGGGTTTAGGATGTACCTTAAACCCTAAACCCTAAATCGCTGACGGAAGTACTCTATAGTAAGTACCGCGATTCCCAAGGTTGAGGGTAAACAGGATCATGTAGGGTTTTTTAGTATCAATCGCAGGGCCTGCTTGTGGGGGGGAAAACGTGGCCTCCGAATCAGCAAACGTTGGCCCGTTGGATAAAATACTATCGGGTTCTACAGTTCTAGTTGCCCAACGAATGGTTCTAGAAAGAGACTTCAACATGACCTTGGCTAAATCTAAACGTTCATGGAAAATTCACACGCAAAATGTGAAGGCCTCAGAAGTATCCCGAGTGTGGACAGGTTTGGGCATTCCAAGGCGCTTCCTCAAATCCTCAAGCTGACCTTTCTGCCAGCATGCAGTTGCAAAGGCAACGTGTGGAGCCAGCCGGCTATGTATGAGTCTAGGGTGGAATTAGTTAGGGCCTAGGGCTACGAAACCTACACCCTAAAGTTTGCGGTGTAAGGTTAGGCCTGGCTGTTTGTTGGATAGGGACCGAGGAATGGATGCGTATGAAATTCACATTGAACTGCTGGCTCCGTCTGCTTGCAGCTCATCCCCTAACCCTACCCAGGGTTTAGGGTTTGGAGTCCCCGGGCTATAGTCCCCCTTAAGTAGATAGAATGTGGCTGTGGGTATATTACAATAAGATCCCAATATACCCCATATTTCATCTACTCAAGGGGGACTATGGGTCAAAAAGAGGCTCACAGGTATACAGCCTTGCCTTACACATCCTTGCAGGCTCCGATGGGCAGAAAGCTCTGCAGGTTGACATGGTACAGGCGCGTTTTAGGGTTTTAGAGTTTAGGGTTTAGGGGTTTAGGGTTTAGGGGTTTAGGGGTTTAGGGGTTTAGGGTTTAGGGGTTTAGGGTTTAGGGTTTAGGGCGTTGGGTCCGGAGCTTTGAGTGAAGGGATGTGGGGCTTGGGGCGAGGCTCAGAGCTCACGACTTTGGATTCCGGATGGATGATGTGAGCTATAGTCTAGGGGGGGGTGGGTAGGAGAGTATTATTGGGGTTATAAAGCAGGATGCTAGGAGTTCAGATTAAGGCTCATTTGGCTTTTGAATGAGGTTTGACACTGCAGGACCAGGTCAAGAGCCTTGGGTGCCGAAACCCTAAATCCTAAACCCTGATTCCACTATGGCCGTTCGCGCAACGCGCCGCTCTGAGGCCTTCGCAGCTTTTGAGTGTGCGTACTGACCTGTTGCCCATGGACTTCTGTTCAAGGGGTTTTGGGTTTTAGGGTTTAGGGCTCTAGGGTTTAGGATTTAGCTTTGTGCTTCCTCTTCTCGCGTAAGAGTGCACCATTTGAAAACTATTTGCCTTTACCCGGACATCAAAGTGTAGGCAGAATAATAGTGCAACGCTACCACAAACCCGAAACCGTAAACCTTTATCCCACGAACCCCTAAATCCCAAATCCTAAACCCAAAACCCTCAATCCTAAACCCTAATTCCTAGATCCTAAACCCTAGACCTTGAATCCTGAACCAAATCCCTAAAACCTAAAACCAAAACCTCGAATCCTGAATCCTAAACCCTAAATCCTTAAGCCAAAACCCTAAATCCTTACTAAACCCGCTAAAGCCCAAACCCTAAATCCTAAACCCTAAACCATGAATCCTAAACCCTAAATCCTAAACCCCAAACCCTGAATCCTAAACCCTAAATCCTAAAACCCTAGACCCCAAATCCTAAACCCGCTAAACCCCAAACCCTACATCCTAAATCCTAAGCCCTAAATCCTAAAACCAAAACCCTAAATCCTAAACCCGCTACACCCCAAACCCTAAGTCCTAAACTCTAAACCTTGAATCCTAAACCCTAAATCATAAAACTCTAAATCCCAGACCCTGAACCCTACCAGCGCAAGGCCCGGGTTCCCTGTAAGAGTCCTTGGGCCAACAGTCGCAGCCTTTCTTCACAAATCCGCAAGTTGTTTGGGGCTTAGGGTTCAAGGGTTTAAGGGTTTAGGGTTTTCGGGCTTAAGGGTTTAGGGTTGAGGGCTCGGGTTTAAGGGGTTTAGGGTTAAGGGATTAGGTTTAGGTTAAGCGCCAGGGCTTTGGGTTTGGGGTTTAGGCCTCAGGTGCAAAGACCCTCTTCCGCGCTGATGCCAGATGTCAGTTTCCAAGCCCCCAACATCATGCTCAGATCATTCTAGCAATTCCAAGAAGTGTTATGACGTGGGCCCAAAACCCTGAACCCCCTATACCCCTAAACCCAAAACTCCTAAACCTTAAACCCCTAGAAGAAGCTTCCAGGAAGACATCCGCAATCCTTTTGTCATCCTTACAAGTTCCCGTTGCATCCTCAAGGTCACCTCCCGTATGGGAGCTACCCTTCAGTAGGGGCTAGGGTTTAGGGTTTAGGGTTGGGGCTTGGGCTTGGGGTTTGGGGCTATAGGTTCGACTTTTGGGCGTTTCGCTTTGAACAGACGGCAGTTGGAGGTTTTGGTGTTATACCCTAAACCCCTAAACCCTAAACCCCTAAACCCTAAACCCCCAAGCCCTAAACTTTATAGAAGTTGCCAGATCTGCAGTTGTCAGTGCCAGCAACGGCGCAGTAGCTGTCCTTTGAAACCCGAACCGCTTCGTGCTGTGTATAGGTCCCTCCTCCATTCTCGGAGCACTTGACCTCATGCTAAGGGTCTAAGGACCTAAGTACTAGACAATTTGGACCCAAGTGTTATCATGAATAATTAGCGTGGGCCTAAGTTATCTACTGCTTACGTACTGGGCCGCTTATAGAGTCACTTTATCACCCTGCGTTCTGAATCTCTGTCGCAGGGCCCAAAAACCCTGAGACACAGGACTCCTTGTACCACTGGAGCGTGAAGATGTTTGCGGACGGGTCCCGGGGAGAAAAATCCCGAAACCGTGAACCCTAAACCCTAAACCCTAAACCCTATAAACCCTAAACCCTAAACTTTCAGGGGCCCTGGAGTTGGGTGATAGTTACTTACATCTGCGCAATAAGCATATCGTGGCCCTGAATTGTCACCCTTTGTGGCTAGGATCCCTACTGACCGCCTTTATACCTTAGGTGGACCCCCCACCCTGTAATAGTGACTATGGGGGATAATAAGGATTATATTAGGATCCTCTTATATTCCTATTATAGCACTATTACAGGGTGGGGGGTCCTCCTAATTTATACCACAAAGGAAGAGTCTTGAGCTCCGGGATGCAACTGAGGGGCTTGGGCTTAGGGCCTTTGGTCTGCGTTTTGAACGGAAATCTAGGACTGAAGGTTTAGGGTTTAGGGTAAACCCTAAACCCTAAACCCCTTTCAAGCTGGGAGTGTAAGGTTCGCGTTCCAGGATTTTGCCGTGCTAGGGCTAAGGTAGACAGGTCTCGGAGTGGAATGGTGGCCAGTTCAGCGCAATCCATCCAGGGAGTTAATCCATACTTATCCTTTCATATGAATATTCACCCTCCCATGCTTGATATAGGATATTTCGCATAGTGGACCTCATACGTTGGGGGGTGAACGGAGTAAGGACTCTCTGACAGCAAGGCGCCTGTTTGATAAGTGCCAAGAGGACCATGGAGGTCCCACAGCGTCCCTAAGCCCTGGACTCTGAAGTGTGTTGCGATGCGGTTTGCATCAGATGGTTGAAGCTGAAGAAAGTCCAGTGGGAATACAAACTGCGCAGGGAATCAACAGGAAGCTGGGATTATACAGGTGTTATAGTTGGCGTAGCGGTTGATAGGAGAGAATGAGAGAATCAAAAAAGAAAAATAGAAGCTGTTAAGTATTTGGGGTGTTATATGGGCCTACTTTAGGGATCCATTTCCGTGCTTCTTGCTCATTTGGGCATGCATTTTGCAGCGATCAATGTGGAGAATCCCGGAGCTAAAAGGTCCAGGGCAGGCTGAAAGGTTTGACATTTTTGCAGAAGCATAATGTATTGTACTACATTATATTCCACTACAATATTTTATATCATACTATATTCTACTATATTAAACTATATGATAGTATGGTGGACAACCAGGCGTTCAAGCCGTCTCTCTGCCAGGATTCGCGCGTGGTCTTGAAATCTTTGCCCCCTAAACCCTGAACCCTGGAGTCAACCCTGCATATGGGTGGTTGTCAAAATTATGGTCCCTTTTTGTCTACCCTGAATATTAGGTGCCGTATTATCATGGGGATCCAAAAAGGGACCATAATTTTGACAACCACCCATATGCATGAGAGCAGTGGCCCGACCCGCATGCGGGTTTACGCTTTGGGGTTTCGGCAAAGGCTGCGCACTTGCACTTATACATGCTTTAGGGTGTGGGGTTTCGGGTTTAGGGCACAAGGGGCCACATGTTGAGATGGAGACAAGCTGCCAGTTAGAAGGAAAACGAAAAAATGAGATTACTGGTGCTTGAGCGGGATCGTGGGAGTGGATCCGCGCTGCTTCCAAAACCCCTCCTCCAAGGGCACCTATGTTTTCTCCACTCCCCCTTAAGCACAAGAAAGTGAGAAACAAAACCAATCAAGGTTCATGGTCTGAAAACTGGATAAAGGGTTAGACATTCTGTAGTCCTGGAGAGAACATTTGCCGTTTGTGGAGTGAAAAATGACCCCTTGCAGGGCAACATGAAACGACTGAGCAAAATTCTGATTTTGGGTTTAGGGCTCAGGGTGATTGACAAGGGAAGAATCATCGCCGCTTAGTCCATATCTAGACGTCGACAAAGGGCTAAGATGATTAGCTCGCAGACCTTCAAGCCCAAACCCTGAAACCGAAACCCTAAACCTCGGCCTTTGAGCCCAAACCCTGCAGCATCTGGCAGGACAGCTTCCCCGCCAGTGAATTGAGGAAAGAGCTGGAGTGCCTCGTTATCTGTAATTCTCCGGAGCTTACCGTTTAGGGTTCAGAGTGTAGGGTTTAGGGTGTAGGGTTTAGGGTGCAGGGTTTAGGGTGTTGGGTTTGGGGTGTAGGGCTTAGGGTGTAGTGTTTAGGGTTTGGGGGCGATGGAACATGTACGACGTATGGGCGATATCCCTCAACCCTGAGGTCTGGAGTCTAGAGTCTAAATGTTCAGTCTTTGGGCGGGCTCAAAATTGGTTAAGGTCTTTAAAAAAATAATGGCAAACTGCAGTCCAGCTTTTTTCTGTGGAGTTGCTCTTGCAAGAGGAGTTTTCTAGAGCGTTCCACAGAGTTTAGGGTTGAGGGAAGATTACGTACAGCATCCAGACTGGTGTTTAGGGGCGTTCTGGGAGCAGCGGCTTGATCGTCATTGTAGTGTATGACCTTCTCGAAGTACGCCCGACATGAAGGGTTTGGGCTTTACCGGAAAATCCTCACACATTCTTAGGGTCCTTTCGGGTATGCATACCTGCTGAGCGAAACCGCATTTGCAAGGTAAGGGCTACTGTCGCGCGAACCGTTTCGGGATTTTTGGGTTTAGGATTTGTGTAGGGCCCAGGGCTTATGAAAAACAAGAATTACACCCAAAAATGCTTATGCAAAGCTTCACCCTGTGGTACCTATGCTGTGCGAGTGATTCTCCGCCCCCGTGGTCCCTAAGTAGAGCTATAGCCCCAGGTATAAACAGCACGAAAGTCTAACAGTGACGACAGTTACAAGGATCGCGACCCCGGGAGGCCCCTTCCCTGTGACTGTTGGCGCTTTTCAGATGCCAAGAACCACACGAAGGTCCATAAATGCTGACAGTTACAAGGATCGTGACATTAGGGGGCCCCATCCCCGTAACTGTGGGGACCCTTGACACGCGGCGAAAGCATGAGGAGCCAAAAGTGACGACAGTTACAAGGATGGCAGCTTTGAGGCGTCAAAACGACGACAGTTACGAGGATCGCGACCTCCAGGGGCCCCATCCCTGTGACATTTGGCACCTTTGAGAGCTTTGGGCTGGGGAGGGGGGGGGACCATACTATGGGAGGGGCGGGGGTAGGATCCCCAGGACCGGCATCATATGGGCTCAGTAGGGGGACATTCCATGTTAGAATTTCCTTGCTTAAGGGTCCTTCAATAGTATACTTCAAATCCCACTAGTAGATCATGGTCCGAGATTTGATTTCTTGGTGGATTGGGACTGTTTGGGCGAAGGTCTTCTATGCATCCTTTCTTTTTGGGCTGGTAGAGGAGACTTCGATCCCTGCCAGCAAGAGGCAAGTTTTCAGTGCAAAGCCAGGTTCCGACGAATGCTGTAGGGTTTAGGGTTATTCGGAATCCCGTGAACTTGGCATGGTGCGGGTCTTCAAAGGCTGCTTTCCGGCACTGCGCTTGTCCTTATATGTTTGGGAAGCCTTAAAGTCAAGGCGGCACGGTCCATGAACTGAAGCGCCGCCCGTGCACTGGCTCTACAAATAAGGGTTCAGGGATTGAAGGGGTTTAGGGGCTTAGGGTTTATAATAGGGTTTAGGGTTCAGGGGTTAGGGTTTGGGGGACCATGAGCCCGAATCTCAGTGTCCAGAGCAACCCAAGATCTCCAAAACGCGGGCCCAACCTGATTCTCATGGTCTAAGGATTTAGGATCTTGGGTTGCGTGCTCTTCTCTCATGCATTTACATGAACTAGGGTTATCCTCTTGGTCTTTTGGGTGAGTGTATAACTGTATATACAGTTCCGCAAGAATTGTGTATTGGAAGGATCCCCGAACCCCTAACCTGAAACTGCTTGCAATTGTAAGCTAAGCCCTTGACCCCGAGACCCTACAAGCCTAGTCACTAAGCCCCTAAACGCTAGACCCCTGAACCACTGAACCCTAAACCCAACACCTATCTCACAGCGGCAAGAAGCTCATTCTAACTGCAAAGGTAGAAAGCAAGCCAAGAGACCATGATGTTCGTCGGACTGTGTTGCAGGTCCTGAAGGGGTTTGGGGTTTAGGGCCCTGAACCCTAAACCTGAAGAATCCACACATTTTGGGATAACGCCGTTGCGGTCTCGCACCTGTCCTTTCAGCCCTGATCGAAGAACTTAGGACATTTGGTGCCAATCATCCGTCCAAAGCGGCGGCGGTGGTGATGGAAGTCATCTTCCCGGCTGCTTGTCCCAAAGTTTTGTGGACTTAGGAGCAGACGATGTGCTTGCTTGATTCATAAGAGGGTTCCTAATCGGCTTAGCGCAAGTACAAGCTCCGAAACCCGAAACCATGAACCGCACTCAGATGTCCTCGTCACGTTTGTTCTAAACCCTAAATCCTAAACCTTACAGCTTAAGCCCTAAACCTTAAATCCTAGACCCTTAACCTTATACCCTAAACCCTAAACCCTTAATCCTAAACCTGCTTTGGGGGACTGATGTGGCTATGACACTCGAAAAGGGTTCCAATAAGGTCAAAATTCTAGGGTTTAGGGGTTAGGGTCCCCCTCCCCCGGATGTTAAACTCCCCATAGGGTTTAGGGTGCCCCTACATATTGAACCCCCCACGCCCCCCCTTCAAGATTCAATGCTCCCAATATATTTTAACATACCACAATGCGGAGCATTTAACATTAAGGGGGTGGAAGCGTTTAATAGTAGGTGGAGGGCCTTGGTAGGGGGTTGGGGGTTAGGATTTATGGTTTAGGATTTAGGGTTTACAGTAGGATTTAGGGTTTAGGGTGGGTCTATGGAAGTATGATGCCAGAAGCCATGAAATTAGTGTTAAGCCTGATGTGGAAATCACCGCACAGTGCCTTGACTAATTGAAGTGAGTCGCATGTGTCCTCAAAGTAT
>CAJNIZ010022747.1:69363-83466 GCA_905231905.1 Symbiodinium pilosum
TATATATATATATAATGGGGGTTATGTACGGTATTTACCGTACTTCTTACGCTTTTCAGCTTTGTTGGTATTTCCCAAGTTATGCCCCATGGAGCTTTCGGTCTATTCATGCCCGCTTGGCATTGAGTGGTTTCCTTCTGGCTTTCGCCAGCAAAACGAGCGGTGCTGTCAGACCTTCCAGAAGTCATTTTTTGACCCTGGAACGCTTCTTGGCCTACTCCAAGTCGGGAATGTTTAACTTATACACAAGGGTCCAAGGACCCAAATTATAGGGATTTGGGGCCCAAATACTACACTATTAATGGTATTTGGGCCCTAAAACCCCATTATTTGGCTCGTCGGACCCTAAGGGTACACAACTAGTCCAGGATGCGCCCCAATAGTCCGACGGTTTCTAGCACATGTTTTGCTTCAGGGTTGCCCCGGTAGTCCAAGATACGCCTCGTCAGTCCAATTGTTTAAAGGCTCACAGGCGAATTTAAATGCTCAAGTACAAACAGAACATTTCAACATATAACATGGCCTCAAACCTAACAAATCCATGGGTCGAAGCGACCACTCTTTGTTGCAAGGACTGCAACTTGACTGCTACAACGCAGCTAAACATCCCGTAAATGCTGAGGTATTCTAGACTTGCTAAGAAATGCAGGCCTGGCACTGTTCTTTCTCAATAGAGTTGAATACGGTCGTTTCGGGATGTTCTGGTTAACGTTTGAAAGATTGGGCTGCTACTACTTTGTACGCCTCAGGTCGAACTGATTGTTTGACAACGCGGAGGATACCTACTGCTGCTGTTAGGCCAACTACTGCTAGTACAGCTGCCACTGCGACGACTGCTACTACTTCCTTGTCTTCCTCCTCCACCTTCCGCTTTCAGCAGTACATCTCAAGCATGCCCCAGTCGCACAGCAGGGGCGTCATCGCTGAGCTTGTCATCTGGCTGTATGGCAGGGTACAGCATCCTGCAAAAACATAAGCACATTGGAGAGAAGGCCAACCCACATGAGCTATAGTCCAAACTCCTAGTATCCCCCCTATAATACTCCCCTATATAATTTCCTATATACCCCCCTTTAAGGAGTTAATTTGTACTATAGCTCACATGCGAGGGTGGGGGGTCGGTATACCTTGCTATAACAATGAGCATGAAGGGATTCTCACTGGCAGCTGTCAGATAGTGATATAAAGTCGGCCTTGGTCTTACATATTTGAATGCGAAACAAAACCCAGTCCCCCACAATAAGTTGCACAGAACATAAGTTCAAGCCCTTGAAGGCTCCCACAGTTCGCAAAATCAGGGATGGGAAAGTTAAATCCAGGCACCGTCTGCTTTGAAGCCGATGAAATGGTTCTCATGGGGTGCTAATCTTTGATCTGGTAGTAAGGCATCGCCCGCTGACGCTGAACAGCTCCTTCTGAGATTACATGCTCAGCATAAATCTATTGCGGCCAATCGCAAGAAATCCTGAATGTTTCCGTGCAAGGACCTGTCTGTTGCTGCACTCGAAACCACATCCCGCAGTCATGTCTTGCTGTGTCAAACGGCCCAAAAAATGGCTTCGCATCTTCATCTGGGAGCATCTTAAGCCCAAACCTTAATCCCCCATGCTGACAGGGTGATTCCGATTTATGCCGAATCCTACAGAATACGACCCGAACGCATGTCATCGCTAGTCACTTCAAACTCTTTGAGTCGCAGAAAGTCCGAAAATGGAATTGATGCTCGGGAAGGCTTGCGAACCAGCCCAAAAGCAGGGATTATCGGTCAACTCGCAGACACGAGCCTTCAAGAAGAACCCTTCTTGTACTTCGGAAAGTCATGGGTTCCCATGCACCCGACTCTCTACTAACCCTGGGGGCTGTAAGGAAATCCTAAACCCTAAACCTGTCCTGTCTCCTTCGATATCGGCCGCAGCCTTTCGTATAGCTGCTGCCGCGCAGTCCATGTACCTTTCACAGGCATTGTAAGGAAGCGTTTTGGGCATTTGGTGTTCTTGCAACATGTTTACAATATCTACTCACATCTACCCAGCCGAGTTTGGTGGGAATCTGCAGGACTCATTGCAAGTCACGACCCTGGAGAATTGCAACAATCACGTAGCTCCTTGCCCAAACTCAATTTCGTTTCGCTCGTTGGGTTCCCCTACAACGATCCCTTAGACTGCCCATATTGCATACTGCACGTACTACAGTGCCCCACCGAAAATAGTCTTTATTATTAGCCGTGAGTATGCCCAAATAACCCCCAATGAAGGAAACCCTACTTGGAGGCCAATGGGATTAAATAACTACTTACAATCGGGCTCATGCCCTACCTATAATCCCCATACATCGGCTTATAGGGGTTACCCCTATTACAAGTAGAGATATAATCCCAATTATAAATAGCTTCCAGCCAGCCTCTGACCTTAAACGGTTTAGGGTTTAGGGTTTATAGGGTTTAGGGTTTTCAGGGATTTAGGGTTTAGGGTTTAGGGTACCCTAAACCCGAAACCCAGGAAGGGGGTGGTGCAGTGGGGGCGTGGGAAGGGGAACCCACAGTTCACCAAGCCCCAACTACTCATGAATTTCCTTACAACCCCCCCTCTATAGTACTTTAGGGTTTAGGGTTCTATACTGCCCCCCCCCTCCCCCTCCGGTTCCCCCTTAGTGAACCTTAAGTAGGCCTAATTGTCCCTAAATCGCCTTAGAATAAGCAGGGAACCTAGGGGGGAGTATAGATGGGGGGTAGTACGGGAACCCATGAACTCAACAAAGCCACGGTTTTGGATCACTAGGTCAGTCCTGAACTTGCAGATCGCGAGTCCTAAACTTGCACCAAAATTGGCGGGCGTACCTTTTTGTGGCTCCCCATTCAAATGACTAAACTATGTTGGGGTCTGTATTGGGGTCCCCCTATTCTTGGGAAACTTACTACCATTTTCAAGGACCTATGTCATCTTCTGACCGTGGTAGGTTCCCCACGGTACTTACATTCTAAACCCGTGATCCGCATCATTCTCCGCCATGGTCCAATCCACATACGTATGAAAGTATTTGCAATTCTATTTCAGAGGTCCGTATGATTCCATGAGCCATAGTCTAAACTCCAAGTATCCACCTTAATATCCCCCATAATAGTTCCCCGTAAAATCCCCTATATAACCCCCTTTATGAGGTTAGAGTATGGCGCACATGAAAGATACCTGAAGTCCTACCCCTGAACCCTTGTTCCGAAAGTGTATGGAGATCCTACGTTCAGAGTTCTCATGAAATTAGAGATCCCTAAACCCTAAACCCTAAATCCCTAAATCCTATATCCTAAATCCCTAAACCCTAAACCCTAAATCCCTAAACCCTAAACCTAGAGCCTTCTAGAGACACCAAGGTGAAGAATCATCACTCAGCATCCCCAAGGCCCCTCAAAGCTAAACCCCGAAGCCCTAAGCCCTAAACCCTACCTATCCTCCTAGACCCCCCAAGTACCCTAAAATAGGGTCTATGTAGCTTCTATGGGGGGATACTTAGGGTCGATAGAGGGTACTTGGGGGGTTTATCCTTACGGTTTAGGGTTTAGGGTTTAGGCTATACGCCAAGCAACCCGAGTCCCAGATCCTTTAAACCCTGAACTCCCGCACTCACATGACATGAGCCCTGGACTAAATTCGTAGTACATCCCTCAATAGGTCCTCCCCCCAAAAAAATCCTACATATTCACCCTATAGATCCTATATATTCCCCCTATAGGTCCCCGCCCAACCGAAATTGAGTCCGTAACTCACATGAATGCCGGAACAGGTGCTCCTTGGGAATCGCCCCCAAGTCTCTTAACGAGTCGGCCAGGGAAGGAATCATCTCCACAGGGCAGGCCTCAGAGATGGATCATGTTCCCCATTAAGTAGATAGAATATGGCGTTTAGGGTTTAAAATTTAGGGTTTAGGGCTGTAGTCCTCATTAAGTAGATAGAATATGGCGTTTAGGGTTTGAAATTTAGGGTTTAGGGTTATAGTCCCCCTGAAGTAGATAGAATATAGGGTTTAGGGTTTAGGGTTTAAAAATTTAGGGTTTAGGGTTTAGGGATATAGTCCCCCTTAAGTAGATAGAATATGGGGTGTATGAGGATCTTATTATAATATACCCAAAGCCATATTCCATCTACTCAAGGGGGACCATACATTAACAGTGCATCCGGGGGTTCTGAAGAAATGAGGAGCTTCTGGGCACTCTGGAGATTCAATGTCTCCAAGTATATGTGTGTATATGATATGTTGAGAAACTTCAATGTCTTAGGGTTGAGAAGCACATTGATCCTTTCCTGCTAATATTAAAGGGCTCCCAGGAAACCCTAGTATTCTATGTTGGGGGTGGCTTAATATGAGGCGCAAATGATTACTGCCATGGAAGAATTGTGGGATTGCCTCAGGATGTTTCAGGGCATTTGATCTATAGTCCCCCTTAAGTAGATAGAATATGGGGTATATAGGGATCTTATTAAAATATACCCAAAGCCATATTCTATCTACTTAAGGGGGGCTATAGGCTTGCAGTTCCATGACAGAGTGTCTGCTGCACCGGCTTTCAGATTATAATGCCTGCTTCATGGCAGTCCCCTGAACCCTAAACCCTAACACTTTAGACAGAACTCCCCACAGGAATCCTAGCTTCGGCTGTTAACATATACTTGTTACATGGGTGCGGACCTTGCATTCTGAGAAGAATCCCTTCATCATACGCGCATATGTATATATACATGTATGTAGATTCCCTTGAGATTCAACTTGAGCTTCGAGGGACCCTGCACCGTCTACAAAGGCGTTTCGGATTTAGGGTTTAGGGTGTTTAGCTCCTGCTATGAAGCCTTGACCCTAAACCCTGAACCTGTCGTCCCCGTAGGAGTTAGTTCTAGTGTTTAGGGTAGTATAACCTTCAGGCCCTAAACCCTAAACCCTCAACTATTACAAACCGTATTTTAATTGTAGGTCTGAAAAGAGACTATAGACACTCTTTCACAGAATTCCTGAAGTCCTTCTCGCATTGCAACCTAAGGGTTCCAAATATCCATCATACTGGCCTTCTTTCTCCCCAATATAATCCGTATAAAGGCACTTTTGGGAGGTCCAGGAAGAAGGATATCCCCAATCACCCGCTTTGCACGCGTTCCCTTTAACTTTTGAACTACTGTAGCAGTCTGATTGAGGCTGCGACTTTCTGTGGCAATGCCAAAACCATCTAAACACTAAACCCTACCTAGACCCTCCAATGTAGTACCTTTTTTGGTAGTCCTAATAAGAGTCCTAACCAAAAAAACCATACCAAACCCAAAAAGGAACTACATTGGAGGGTCCAGGTAAACCATTACTGAATTCGAGTAGTCAAGTATAGTCTTCGGAGGAGGACCCTGGAAGCAGGTCCTCTCCCGATGCCTTGTACGTTATTAGAACACACATGAGTTCCTGCGGGGACTTCCTAAAGTGACCGGTACCTTGTTGGGGTCCCCTTAGAGGGGTCTATAGGGGTTATAATAGGGGTATATGGGGATATATGAAGACATGGTACGTGGCAGCACAGAATTCCCGGAATATTTCCAGAAGCCCGAAGCAAAGAGGCACTGGCTGCCGTTCGCTGTGTTGTGTGCGCTGAATGGCTTCAAGACAGGCCGGGTCAGTTGATGTAATTCTGATGATATTACCCAATACAGCCAGATGGTAGTTTGTATAGAACATAAGTCATAAGCTATAGTCTAAACTCCTTAAAGGGGATTATATAGGGGAGTCTTGTAGGGATTGCTAGGGCAATACTAGGAGTTTGGACTATAGCTCACATGGGTTTAGGGTTTAGGTTTTAGGGCTCTTGGAACATTCTGAAGTAGCCAGACCAGACAGTTGCGAGGGTGAGAATCCCTAAGGGTCCAAGGACCCAAATAATAGGGTTTTAGGGCCCAAATACCATGAATGATATGGTATTTGGGCCCTAAAACCCCATTATTTGGGTCCTTGGACCCTTAGGGAATAGCTTGCTTGAAATTTGATGGTTCTATCAGGAGCTACACTTACCCTAGGGATCAAAAATGGCCCAATGTAGTCAATGTAGGCATTATTCTTAAACTTTGGGCCCAACGTAGGTAGTATTTAGAGATATGGATCCCTAGGGTTAGGATGTGTATATTTATACGCTCCTTACGTGGCGGACTTGTAGCCATACTTAAAGCTACCTGTAAAGTAGCGGACTTGTAGCCGTCGCCATACATATGGCCACCGTGAACCTTCAGGACAGGATGTGAGGAGAAAGCGAGAGAACCACCCGCATTGCAAACAGTATTCATAATCACAATACTGTTAGTAATCACTGTTAATAACAGAAATAGCAGCAGCAGTAGTAATAGTAGAAATAATAATACTAATCCTCGTAATCAGCATAGATCCAGCAGACATTCTGGAGGTCCGATACCGTGCGTTGTCGGAGTCGCATGTTACTGCCTTGTCCCGTGCGAGCGTCACACATTGAGGAAACTAAGACCCCTGTAGATGAATGTATACGCATGATTAATAAACCCCCTCCTTTTAAGGGCCTTAATAGTAGGATCCCTATTAAAATCCCTATTAAGGGGTGGGGTTTATTAATCAGGGGTCTGGATTAGCCTTATACGGATAGCGCTCATTGCCGATCTGTGGCAGGTAGTTCTGGTTTCAAATGCGGCTTTGACTTCATAGCCCCTCAGTCTCTGGCCTAATGGGGCGTCGTTTGGGTTCGTAGTAACAAGAGGCTACCTGTCTGTTCTGAGACTCGGTTGGGACTACACCCCTAAACCCTATAGGGCTTAGGGTTTAGGGTAAACCTTTAAACGCCAAGTCGACAGGCCCGTGACCTTTCCCTGTGGACACAGTGCTGCATTGGTCGCATTGGAGGATTTGGAACGCGGAGCCATGTAGTAGCATCCTTAAATCCCTATATTCCCCCAGTTTCCATTTCATTTTCCATTTTCTTTTCCATTTGATTCTCCATTATAGGGGGATAAGCCCTTAATTTAAGTTCCTTACAAGCTGCATCCCTACCTTGAGGGCAACGGATCGCTCATAAGAAAGCTATGTGCTCTGAGGCGTGCTAGACCAGTTGTATATTGCATAGTTTAAGCTATGCGGGTTCAGCGGTGGCAGAAAGGGATCGGTTGCGGGCATTGCAAAGGAGCGATTCATCGAACAGAACGGACAGCCGAACCGCGATAAAGAAAATTTGGAGGCGGATTGTGGGGGCTAGAGGAATAGATGACGAATGAACCTCATAGTAGTCTCTACTTTTTGCAAGCCATGCCTTCATTCCACACTAATCGGAAACTTGAATCTGTAAGCAAGGTTTGCCGGATGCACCTGACTGGCGGACATGGTATGTTGCCAGAATGGTGTCCCAGGCAGGATTCAGGGTGTTGGTCTTGGGGCTTGGGTCCTAGTCTGACTGCACTACCCCTAAGTCCAAACCGCGACCCCCCTTCAGAAAATCCGAAGGTGTATCAGTAGCCAGAGAAGTACGCAGACCCAAAGGGCTCTAAGGGCTAGCTCCAGTGAGCTTGGGGGGAGGCGGCCACTATAGGGGCGATGATGGTCTTTTGAAGGTATGAAGGCTGTTAGGGTGCTGTATCGCCGACTGACTTCTAGTGTATGACCGCTATGACAGCCATGCCATGCCAAATTCTCTGTAAAAATACACAATCATTAGTGATACGATATTATCAGAGCTCCTAAATCCTAAACCCTAAACCCTAAATCCCATGATCCCTAAACGTGTGAAGACTAGGGTTTAGGGTCTGGGCTAGTTCTGCAGAGAAGCTGTGTCAGCAGTAGTGGTCGTGATAGCAGCTGTGTTCATGGCAAGTAAGCATGTTTTTCATGTGTGCAATAATGTTTAGGGTTTAGGGTTTATGATAAAAGTTAGAAGTGGTAGTCAGGGGATGACATGAGCAATCTTGTTGATTTTGTAGTGACTAGTACTGTAAGGGGTCGCACTGAGTGGACGCAGATATATCATGTGGGTCCTTGGTTGTTTGTATTTCAGAGAGCTTAACCATCCGGTGTTACCTTGGCTGTCAACAGTGAGTTTCACGGCCACTTAGAAACTAGCTTCAGGCCTTTTACCGAAATAGCCTCACCTTGAACCTGCAAGACGAAGAGCAGTAAACCCTAATCCCTCAACCTTATGCTTTAATTCTAAGCCCTAAGCCTACAGGTGTACAGCAGCGTGGGACAAGGATGATGCCGTACCATGCTTCCTTCTGAACGAGTCACAGCTGCAGAGGGACGCAGCGTCCATTCCCTTCCGGGGGCAGAGTTAGGGCTACCCTTCAAAGGCGTCCCAAAGCGGTTTAGGGCTTAGGGTTTCGGGTTTAGGGTTTGGGTTTAGGGTTTAGGGTGTCCCCTTCAAAGAAGCCTTCTGTCTTCCCTCAGGCTGCATATTCAACTAATCCACCCAACCAAGAATGGCAGGGTGTCTGGGCAATCTCGCTTGCATTGGTAAGTCAGATCAAAGCAACGCAGACGTCCGCTGGGGATGACCTGAAACCTTGCTTCAAGTTCTTGCTTAATGCGTTGTTTAGGGTTTAGGGTTACAGACCCCAAGGAAAAGCTAGCTCCAGTGCAGATAGGGTCCAAGGATGTGCTGGCTTTGATGACGACTCCATCAACTTCGTTCCTAGTACCGCCGGCCCCAGCCAAAGGCAGGCTTACTTTCAGGAGCATGGTGGGTGCCAGGGTTCAAAAACTGGGATCATGGCTACCTACCAGTATAGGGTCTCGAAGTATCCTAAATAGGGTGGTATCTGTAGATCCTCTCCGTTTATAACTACCCATAGACTTGACTTCTGAGTATTAAGCAGTTCACATCCGCACCACATCGGACAGTTCTGCATATCCTTATATGATGAGCTCCGAATAGCTTCTGTTACCGCTTCTCCGAAAGGGGAGGGGCCTTCGTTATCCCGAAGGGGGATCAACAACCTCCACTTATTACTTATGTTCCTTTTCCATATGGACCACAATCTAAACTCCTTGAAAGGGGTTATCTGAGGGATTGTATAGGGGATTACTATACAAGTTATTAAGGAGGAATCTTGGAGTTTCGACTCTGGCTCATACAGCCTTGGTGCATCAGCTTCGTTATGCTTCGCAGCGAATGCGCGGGGAATGTATCCCCTAGCAGTCCCCTTATCAACCCGCAGCAGTCCTAAACCCTAAATCCCAAACCCCGTGCCCAACTAAGGGGTCAGAAAGGAACCTTGAACCTAAACCCTAAACCCTAACCCGCGCGCAGGTGCCTTGGCTAACAAAGCGCTGCTTCAGCGTGCAGCCTCGCAGCGCCAAGCCGAGGCATGTGCACACAGGATGCTGCAGCCATGATCTTACTGGGGGCTGTAGGGAATAAGGAGAGATACATAACATAACCATAACAACAATAATACGAATATAGCACTAGTAATAGTAATAAGAATAATCGTAACAACAATAATGGTAATAGTGATAGATATACGGGTACTAAAGGATCGAGAGTTTTGGCTTGGTTTAGCGTTCAGGGTTGAGGGTTAGTAGGGAAGAAGGGAATAGACTATAGAGGGATTGTATAGGGAGTATGCTCCCTTACTCCTTCCTAACCCCCCCCCCCCGCCCGGGAGGGGAAAAGAGCATGAAGGCTACAAGGGTTAAGGGTTTGGGGCCATGAAATTCAGCATGCTGAAGCTTACGCAACCTGGCATCATTTCCGACCAAGCCTGCGCAAGATCATCAGACGAAACATCTCATGCCTGGGACGCACATCATGCAAGAAGAAGGCTGAAAAACGGCATCACCAATAAACTGACATGTGACGCATGGCAGCTCGCTAAAATGCCACCGTCAATGAGCAAGCAGCTCAAGCCGCGAATCAAGCATTTCACAATTTTGGGTTCGAGCTGGCAAACGTATGATGCTGGCATGAAGCTGCTCAGTCTGCTGTCCTGTGGGCGATACGAACTTCCGGGCCCGGAGCGCATCGCGACTCGTGCAAACTGAGAGGCTAAAACATGATTCTACGTGCTGCATGCTTTGAACCCCGTCCATGCTGTCCGGGTTGAAAACGGTGTGATGTTGCAGGCCATTGAACTACACGCCGTGGTTCTTGCTCAGCTTCGGCACCGAACTCCGTATCAACTTACGGGTCGGCGGGCAATCAGCAGACTAGTCGCTGCGCGGGGTCATGCCCCATTGCATTGGGAACTCACAATGACAGCATGTTGATCCTGCAGGCTTGCATGTGCACAATGACGCAGCGGCCAGCCGCCAATCGCCAAATCCGCACCAGATCAACCCGGAACTCATTGCCGAGTAGCCTGCCCCAGCTAATGTCAATAATGTGGTGCACGCTGAGCGATGGTGGTCCAAATAAGTTCCAAGCAATAGAGAACGCGGCAAGGGCAAGAACAAGCGCTGGTGGGAAAGCATTGGAGCCAGCACAAGGGGGGTCCCATAAAAGAGGCCTGTAGTGCATCAAGGCGGTTACTTGCCAAAGGAGGGCGACACCCCCCCTCCGCGTTGGGCATGGAACTTCTTGTCAGCGGCGCGCGAGCATGCGCTCTGCATGGAGCATCGGACAAAAGGAATTTGGCGCCAGGATTCGCTGAGCATGGGGCCTGTTCTTTGGCAGCAGCATGCTCCAGAAACAAAAGGGTCATGGTAAGAAAGCCTGCTTCTTACGAGCGCATTGTCGTTTGCAACGCGCGGCGCTGCCGGCTATGCAGGGTTGCCAACAGGTGACTCGTTTGAAGAGCAGCTGGCTACGGACGCCATCGTTCAAGTCGGCCAACGCCTTCCCATCGCAGGGTCCGTGCGGACGCGTTGTTGAGGGTTTGTCCGCGTGGTGCGTATGTCAAGGGCAGCGCAACTTGCACGCATATTTTTTCGTAGCTAGACATGTTGTCCAGAAAGCCTGTTGACATAGAAACTGTTTTGATGCCGTTTGTCGTTGTCTGATGTGATGCACATGTGCCAGCCTTCGTTGTCTCGGGCGGCCTGCCCCTATATACAAAACGCCGCCAGATGGCTAACGGCAAAAAGCAAAATCCCGCTACGATGCCGCGTGCGTGATGAACGTAACCATGATCGTCCGAAATGGATTGAGTTTTGGGCTGAGGGCCCTTGTGAATGCTAAGGCTCAATATTCGGTCTGGTTGAGCAATGCTGGGATGAAATTTGTTTCTGGCGGTGTCTGGGGCAAGGCTGTTGAATGGAATGTTGACTTGGGGTGCCCAAGCTTGGCTTCGTTTTTCGACCGCGTTGAGTTCGAACCCTTTCGGAAGCATTGCACACGCAAGATGTGCTTGGTTCCTACGTTCCTGTTTGAGCTGCAATATGCCACTCGCAATCCGGTTCAATGGCCAGAGACAGCCACTGTGATATTCAACGCTGGGTTCAGCACAGTGACATTATGTCGCCCAGTTTTCAGCGCTGGGTTAGAACATGCTGTTCGGCAATGAAAACATCAATTTTTGGATTGCACATGGTCCGGATGTTGGCACGGTCGAAGGATCGACCAACATCCGGCACGCGGATGACATTATGTCTTGGACTAATCCAGGCAGGAGCCTGAATAGTTTGGTGCGATCGTTTTTGCATTTGTGAGTTCCAACGGCAAAAACGACGACGACAGCTTCCATAGATTTTTGCACAAACTTGTACACAAAGATGCTTCCGACAACATGTTGAATGTTTTGGTTGGAGATGCCGATTCCTGGGACGACATATCAGTGGCAACCATAAACAAGTCATCAGGCAGAGCTTGAGCATCGATTTCACGCTGAATGAGGTGATGTCGGAAGCATCGCGATGTCGTCCACGAAGCTTCTGTCAGGCCGAATTTGAAAGCCTCAAATTTTGGCACTTTTATTAGATCAGGCTTTTTCAGCGTGAGACCTCCACCAGATCAGGCCTTTGCCTACCAATCACACACTCAAGCCGAAGTATGACTGTTTCAAACAGTGTAGCAGGCTTCTTGCAAGAGCTCCTCCCGGACAGGTAACCAACATTCTTATTTGTTCAAAGATGGCCGTATGATATCTAGGCGCACGGCAATCCAGCCAAGGCTAATCTAAATTGGCGGGCTTCATTGTAAAAGACAGTCCAAAACTTAGGTTTGCAACCTCATTCCCCAGACCTTCAAGACAACCCAACTTCATTGATGCTGCGATCTTCGTTTTTAGACCGGTTCACGATCTGGCCGGCTGCACAGGTCAGGTTTAACCGGCAAGAATCTAAGGGAGTTGAAATTGAAACATCGACAAGGTTGAGACGTTTGTTTGATTGGATGGCAAGTTTTTCCCGGAATGAAAGGATCTTTGACAGAGCCAGAAATTGACATTCATGCAGGCCCAGCTGCGTGTCCAAAATTCGGTGAAAATTGAAACGGATCCAAACACAGCACTCGTAATTTGGTTGCACGAGCGGCCCAGGTCCCAGTTGCTACCCATTCATATGGAAAATGAGCATGGGAATGTTGCGGTTCTAGGAATCTCGTGCATGAAGCCCAAAAATTTCTCTAGATCGTCTAATCAGGTTTTTTGGCCGCTTCTTGGAAAGACCAATTCGGAATCCGGGAAGTTCCGGCTTTTTCTCGGGCAGTTCCGGCTTTTTCCCGCCGAGTTCCGATTTTTTTGGGTTTGTTAAAACGAATTCCGCACCCAAATGGCAGTTCAGGTTTTCTTTCCGGGTCCTGGGGTGTTAGGGGTCTTCGGCCCACGGTTTAGGTCGTCAAGAGAAATTTGGGGCCCAAGATGCAAGGATTGGACGCCTGAAAGCCTAACCCAGCATTCTCGAGGTTTTGAAAATCCCGGAGGAAGTTTGAAATTGGAGGCTTTGTAGGCCCTTGCGAGATCTTGCGATCAGTTCACAGCTTCAAACTTACCAGAAAGTTGATTCGGAAATGGCTTGGCGGTAATGGCAGGCAGAAAGACACTGCTGCGCCAATGGTATTCTGTATGGTTTCAGCAAGAGGCCAACCCGAAGGAGCAAATGTGTCGGCAGCAACAGCAGATGTAGCAGGAGGTGTGCGCCTCAACCCTTCACAGGCAGTTTTGCGCACGCTCAACCCAGAGTTTCAAGCGGAAATGCAACAGCTTTTTAATCTTGATGACTCGTTGTTTATGATAAGGCGTCACAATTCCATACACATGCCTAGGACGTGATTATGAAGCCATGCAACGTAATTTGGCATCGTGAACGACGCCGTTGACATCAAAAAATCATGATCCTCAATTCAAAGGTTTTTCGTGGTCAATTTTCAATTCCAATTTTGTGCGCGAAAAACTTGATTCGAAAAAAAATCCTGAAAACGTAGGCATCTCGAAGATCTAGGTGTGCCCATCGCTCCGAAGCTCAGGATTTTTGTCGCCAAAGTTTCGTAGTCTGCAGGTGTGATGCTGGGGTTGAACACATTGCCACTGACAAAATCATAGCTTGAGAACTCTGGGCTTTTGTATGGCATTTGTGTGTAATCGTAATCACAAGAAATAGCAGCCGCAATGTTAAAATAGGAAAAAAAAAAAACAGGGAAACCGTGATGCAAACGTGCCGTTGTGCGCGACATGACCTGGAGCCTGCATTCAGGAGGCATTTCGTACTCTAGCACTGCTGGGCGGTGCTTGAGATAACTCTATTCCTCCCTCTATGGGCGGGGGGGGGGTAATAGGAATGATTCCAATTTCCAAGTTTTCAAATAGACGGGGGGGGGGACCCCCTCCAGTCCGAATAGAGGCTGCGTACGAATGCGATATTCCGGATAGCAGCAGCAATTTGTTTTTGTGGTAAGGTCCGAAATGCTTGAACGCAGGCCACGTCGTGCCCCTGCTGCGCTGCGCTTGCAACACGGTCCCCGTGCATTTCTGCCTATTTTGGTGTTGCGGCTGCTATTCTCCATGCTCAGTAGTAGTAGTAGTAGTAGTCGTCGTCGTCGTCATCGTCGTCGTCGTAGTAGTAGTAGTAGCAGTAGTAGTAGTAGTAGCAGCAGTAGTAGTAGTAGGAGGAGGAGTAGGAGTAGGAGTAGGAGTAGGAGTAGGAGTAGGAGTAGGAGTAGGAGTAGGAGTAGGGGTAGGAGTAGGGGTAGGAGTAGGGGTA
>CAJNIZ010022758.1:0-13486 GCA_905231905.1 Symbiodinium pilosum
GATGAGCACGTAAACCCTGAACCCCAAACCCTCAATCCTGAACCCATAAGCTTCGTCAACATTTCATCAACCATGATTTTTGCTTATGGCCACTGCACACCCAGTGTACAAACTCACCAATCTTCCTAGAGAAGTCCAACACACACCGACCGAACACCATCACCAAATAAAACCCTTACTTCATATAAGCCCTGCAGGACACGGCTTGCCATGTCATTGTCGGTATTCTTTTTCACTTGCTTCTTCCTTGTTGGGGTAATATCCCTAAACCCAATGCAATCCCTATATGATCCTTACATTGTACATACATCACCCTTGAAAGGGGCCCCAACCCTCAAATGAACCAAAACCCTAATCCCCAAATCCTAAATCCATAAACCCTAAACACCAAATTCCCGAAACCCTAAACCCTAAAGCCAAAAACCCTGACTCCCTAATCCGTAAACTCTACTATAAATCCCTAAACTTGAATGAACCAAGCAGAAGGTCTCGGCGCCTCGAGTTGCAGTTCCAAGGTCACCAGGGCAACCAGGCCGCCTATCTTGGAGCCTCGGGTAAGGGTGGGGGGGGGGTGGGGGCAGGGTGGTAGGGATTATGTAGTGGTATAATTATAGGTATAGGTTTCAGGGGGTGGAGGGTTTGGCAATGAGTTTCTCAACGTCATAGGTCCTTTTTGGGTCCTTGCACTGGGGCGCCCGCTGTCATCAATAAGAGGGATCCGCCTTTTGGAATACCCCGCATGTAAATGTCAAGGGAACAAAACCTAAACCCTCCAAACTACCCCTTAAACCCGTGTGTGAACATTAATCCTGCAAATCTCCAAGCTCAAAACTCAGCAGGCAACGAACCCCTACCCTGCAAAACGCAACGCAATATCTCTGCCTGAAACCCTAAACCCAAACCCTAGACCGTGATCCCTAAATCTTAAACCCTAAACCTGGAAACCTAAATCCTAAACCCTGAACCCTTAAACACTATTTTAAAGCCTAAGAGCCCTGCCTGGAAAGCAGAAGGAGGTGGTTTTCAAAGTCTGCGTCTTCTGCGACACATCCATCCCACGTGCCTCAGCCGCTTCCAAGCTTGAGGAGTTTTCGACTGGGGATCGGGGAGGAGTTGTTGTGACGCCGCCCCCACTTCTCACCAGTGTCACAAGAAACTGCTATTTGTACTGCTGTTGCTCCTCCACAAGACGATGCTGTCATCTCACCGATTGTAGACGAAGTCCTTGTACTTCCTCGAACCCTGCCGACCAGCCGGCCACTCAAAGACAAATAACTCATGCTGCATAGCGAGCCTGCGCACTGGCCCAGGACTTAGGATTTATAGAATTTAGCTGCACGGTGCGGACCCTAGACAACTCACGCGAACCTGGTTTCTTATCTTGAAGCCGTCCCCCAACATGAATTCCACATAGACCCAACATGCATTTTCTGCACAGCCCCAGCCGCTCGTCCACCTGATGCAGCTTAGGGCGGGCCAGCCCACTCCACGCGCCGGAAAGGCGGCCGTCCCAATGGACCTTCCACATCAGCGCTTGCAATTGCGAGTCTCAAGCTGCAAGCAACATTGAAAGCTTCAAAGTTCTTCAGAAGCGCACGTGCCGACGTTTTTTCTGCAGCCTGGCTTTTGCCGGCTTGAAGAAGATCTGCTTAACAGCTTCGGATGAGAACAGGCCGTCAAGGATGACTTTTGCCATCTTGGCACGGAATAGGTCCTGTGAGCGCTGGGGACAGCATTGGGCAGGTACACTAGGCGTTCAATTCCGGGGGTACAGAGGTCTCACCATTCAGCCCGACACCCCAGCACTCCAAGACTCCGGAAAGCGTCCGGCCGCACGCATGGAAGAACCCCAGTGATATTTCTGTGAAGCCTTCTTCCGATTCGGGCAAGCCAAGAAAAGGCAAAACTCCAAAACAGGCGACTTTGTCGTCTACAGCTTGGATGCCGCATAAACCAATCCCAATGGATATCTGCTTGAAGGGCAGCTCCGCTGGTATCCCCCAGTCCTGGATTTGAGGCTCACCCCAGCACACTACTGTACCGTCCGACTGGCGCATGCCGCAAGTCCCAACTCCCGTGGATGAAATAGCCGAAAGGGGGGTTTCGATCGCGGTGGTGTCGGTCCGGCTGCTGGTGCTGCCGCTGCTACCCCAGCAGCTTGGCAGTCCATCGGACTGTTGGATTCCGCAAGCAAAGTTCTCATTGTCACCTCCTACTCCTACGTCTGCGTCAAAGGCTGCAATTTCCGTCAGCTTGATCGGTGGAATCTCCAGCTGTTCATTTTCCTCCAAGCCCCAGCAAAATGCTTCATCGTCTTCGTTCAGCGCGCAGGCTTGAAAGATCCTGACGCTTATGCCCTTGACGGCAACTGCTGGAATGTTAAGTGCAGAACTTGGTGTTGTTTGCCCCCCCCAACAAATGGGTCTGCTGTCCAACTGCTTCACACCGCAGCAGAAGTCCAAGCAGGCGACTTCACTGAGCTTGACCTGTGGCACTTCACCAATCGTGACAGGATTTCCAAAGCACTGGGGGAAGCCTTCCTGGTTCAGCGCACACGTAATTCCTACGCCAGCTGAAAATGTCCTGGTCCTGGCGTTGGTGATTGCTGTCGCGCTAGTGGTTGTGGCCATGGTTGTCGTACTCGTCGTGCTGGTGCGTCTCTTCTTCTCTTGCTTCCACTTGTTGGCGGTCAATTGCCGTCGAAGCTTGCGCTTCAGCAGCTTGCGCCTGACCGCTCGGCGGCTGTAACCGCCGGGTCCGGTCTCATTGGCTCCGATGCCTGCGTGCATCCTGGCCGGCAAATGATCAGTCAATGAACCTCATGCGCATATGCAACCACGGGAAACCTTCCTACGCTAACGCTCGAGTCACTAAAGCACCATGGTCTAGATCGCACAAAGCCAAAAGTCAGCAGACACATGGAAGCAAGGCAAATAAACTGATGACTGCACTGGGCATGTTCCACAGCACCTGCCCTCGCAGCAAACAACATTCTTAATCTTTCCAGTTCACGCTCATTTTCTAAAAATGCATGGCCTTCGGCTTCCATGTCGAAGTGTTTCAGCAAACCCTGTCCCGAGCTGTATGGTGCTGAAGCCGTCGCAGACTTCAGAGGCATGGCCAAACGCAACAGCAAGAGCGGCTAAGAAAGCTGTCAACTTTGCCATCCTTGACGAGGAGTGACAGCCTCGCAGCCTCTGAGAACTTAGGATTCGGTGAGGCGCTGGAGCCAAGGCCGCGGGAGGAAATTGGAGTGGACAGGTCTGTACGAGGTGGACTTGAATACGTAATAGTTAGCATACCATGTGATTTGCCACTGCTGAATTCACGTTTCTACCAGCTGACATGAAATTTGCAAGTTTGGCTGCAACTTCAAACTGCGATGCGACCACCATTGTAGATGACCCCAAGTTTTAGAAGTCTTGCTACTCATTGCAACTGAAGAGACGAGACGAACTGCACCACTGCCAGCACAGAAAACTACTGCAACTTGGCCCTACGGTAGGTTTTTGCTCTAAACCCTAAAACCCTACACCCTAAACCACGCTCTGCAAGACTGCCCCCAGGAACATGGCCATATTATAAGCTGTCTACTGTTGCAAAAGCTGGCCTCCTGCACCCAAAGGGTCCAACTTACACGACCAACAGGGATGTGTTCTTATGGTCAATACCATGAGAAACTACGGGCTTGCTGTTAAGGAATTTAGATATTAAGTTTCCTATATTATGGGTATATGGTAAATAATAGAGTATCATAATCAAAGTAACTCAATTTAAGTTCCTTAACAGCATCCCAGAAATTATGGTGCCAATATTAACTATCAATAGTATTCTTGCTATTAGTACTACTAGTATTGGTCCTACTATTGTTACTCTTAGTACTATTTTGACGCGCGGCCCTCGCCTCGACGTTGACAATGTCCACGCTTGCGCAAGGCTGCTCTCGGGGCCTTCGTGAGCACAGGGACGTTAATGGGAAACTCCAAAGCAGGGAACCCCAAGAATATAGTAGCAATAGAATAGGAACAGAAGGACCCTGGTACGTACATTCCTGTTCTTTTCCTACCATGTTCTTGGGCTTCCCTGTTTTGCGGCTTCGCATCAAAGTCCCTTCAATGAGAGCTTCTCGAAATCAGTGTACGTTTTGGAAGTTACAAAAGTGCTGCACGTCAATTACGCGGGTTCCAGAATCTGCCTAGTGATTGCGTGAACAGTGATGTAGGGATTATGGAGATTGCTGAAAGCCATCCCTCTTAAGCAATCATGTGATGTTGGAGCATGCTTTGTCATGTCTGTTGCTTTCTAACCTCAATCTAAGAAGCGAAGCTAGGTCTTGCGCACGATGTTCAATTTCTATAGTTGTCTCATGTGTCTCGTTCCACAGACGTTGTAGCTCGTGGCCAGTACTTGCACAAACTAAAACCACCACCACCGCCGCCGCCGCCGCCACCGCCACCAGCACCAGCAACGAAGCCCCCCCTTAAGACCCTGTATATTCCCCCTTTAGGTCCCCCCCAACCTAATGCCAAGGAATGCGCTCGGTGGAAGGGCTCCTGCTGAAAGTTTCATGGAGGGCTGTGCAAGCTCAGGCCTAGTGCCTGGCGGGCGCATCCATACCCTAAGCCCTAAACCCAATTTAAAACCCTATGCCAATTTTAGGGGTTGAGGTATTGCGCAACGCATTTCCTCCCTTCGAAGGTTATCTGGTAGGTACTGGAGGTATTCCAGAAAGGGTCGATGGTCAACAGACCCTTAGCACTGGTCGTGCTCCGTTGCAGAAGGTAATTAGAATCCAAAGCACTTGTATTGAAGGTTCATGGAATTTTCTGGGATTCCACAGAGAATCTATACGGGGGAGAGAAACAAGTTCGGCTTCATTCAGAATTACAAGTAGTGCAGAAATGCTCTGAATGTGTTACAAGCACTGCAGGTGCAACTCAAATCCAAATTATGACTCAACTGCCAAAACCCACAGCTACCCTAAACTTTAAACCCCAAACCCTAAAACCTAATGCCTAGCTGTCCATAAACCATGGTCCTTCTTGGTCCCCAGGAGACCTTAGGCGCAGATGTCTCACCACAGGAATTCTAAATCTCCTACATTGTATTAAGATGCTCTCCAATTGACAGCCATATCGCATACCGCTTGCCCTGTTTATCCCACGAAATTGTCCTATGCTGCAACCCATACACTGTCCATGATTCCCACGACTTGCGTGGAAGTATCTTGAGGAACAGGCCTTCAAGATGCGACAGGAGCTCTGCAACCAGCTGGCCAAACTCCTGACAAGCTGAGCTCTTCTGTCCTACTAAACTACACCTCCAAGGAATGCGCAGACCCACGCCTGTATCCAGAAAGATGCTCTGAGCTTGGGGCCATTCTCCCTTGCAGTGCCCACAAGAGGTACTATAGGAGTTGTAGTAGCTCCGTAGCAAATTCCCTTAACGGCTATCACTATTAGGGGAATGGCCCAAGCAAACATCCGGAACGGACCCTACATAAGAAAAGGAACAAACATGGAGTCCAATCTTGCAGTACAAGCTCATATCATGCGAGTATGGGAGTTTCAGAAAGGTCTTCTGACGTCTTCCTTCAGCTGGACCGCATACCTCCTTGGTTACCCCCATGTATGCTAAGGATCCAAGGTACTCCAAGTTTGAGAAACTCAAACAAAATCACCTGGAATAATGTCCACTGCAGCCCCCTAGACAAAATCCCTGCATTATCCGTGAGCCTCGAACCTCTCCATATATCTGGACATCATCCGTAGTATTCCCCACTGGGACACCCATGCACACTGCCAAGTAAATTCTCACAAAACCCCACCAGGATTCCAAGCCATAGTGGTAACCTTAACCATGACCATTTCACATCAGAGCTTCTGAAAAAAAAATGCACCCTTCAAGCGCAAGATCCAAAACATGAATCAGGCATATCATTCCACTTTCCCCTTGCCTAAGCCCTGAAGCCTGATAAACCCCAAGCTACTCCCTGCACCCTCAAGTCTGCACATAATGCCCCAACACCCAACAAAAAGGGACACGGGCCTAGTCACACGATCGCTATATGCTTTCGGGGGTTGGAGTGTGCAACAGCGCAACACCCCATTTCTATTGGGTCCACCTGCTTCAGGAGAACTTTGAGGTTCGCAAACGGCGCCTGCGTCTCCTCGAAAGACGATGAATCTATACAGCTATATTACGAAACGCTCGTATCGTCTGCAATAATAACTCTGGAGGGATGTAGGTCATAACCTGGTTGTAACTTCTAAAAAGTAGACATTTAGGAGTTCGGGTTTTGTCTGATATGCTTTGGCTTGGGAGCTTCTAGGGGCTCAGCCGCATGCTATGAAGAGCGGGAACCGCCTCTTGTGAGGGAGCATGGAGTGAACTTTCGCAATGCTACTTGGATGGTTACCGGACTACTCCCCCATACTCTCCCACCATACTCTGAACCCTAAATCCGATCATAGTAACCAGGAAGCATTTCAGCCCTAACTATATGCCCATAGTTAATGCTTCCTAGAGTTCCTGACCTGATTGCCCTGAAAAGGTTTGGAAGCTCAGTCTTATGCCTTGGTAGGAACAACAGCGTAGTAGGCCAGACGCGGGAGGTCCTAGCCTACCCAGAACTAAAACGGAACCTCACATGAGCAATAGTCTAAACTCCTAGTATCCCCCTTAATCAGCCCCGTAATGCTCCGCTATTGGCTATATAACGCTTGTTCAAGGAGTTCAGACTATAGCTCACATACCCTTCGAAAGGGCTAAAGCACGGCCCTAGCTCAGGTTCCATGCATGCTTTTCCGAGGGTAACTTTTAGGAAGCTTCGTGCCAGGTACCCAGGGCTCGTACGAGAATCAAGTAAGCCACCCTGTGTAAGAGCTCCTCCTCCAAAGTGCCTACCACATGGCTGCCAAATCGAGATAGATGCTGCTGTTTTGTAATCGAAACAGAAGCTGCTGTCATGATGGAGAGGGGCTTTGGGAGCATGACGATGCTCCACCTTAAGGACTCAGTTCTTAAGTGTGCCAGAGCTGGAATATCATGATATTGACTTCATTATACAAACGGCGAGCGACCAAAGGCATAGCGCTGAGTCTAGCGCCAACCTACGTGAATCTGAAAACTCGTCGCATGCTAGCTTTCATCTTGTGAGCCTCAAGTTTGCAACGGGCTGAATCACACTGCACCACTATTTATATATATATATGAATAAGCATGTTCATGAGAGCCATAGTCTAAACTCCTAGTATCCCCTTGATAAGCCCTATCGTAGACCCCTATATAATCCACCATATAACCCCTCTAAAAGGAAAATTCAGACTATAGTCCATGTACAATGTGGTGCTGGCTGCGCGCCAGGCCTACTTGGAGTAGATTCCTACAAACCCCCAAAAGAGGACAGAGGACGGCCCCATAAGACCAACCTTTAGAACAGAATTGCACAATCGGGACCCGATAAGTTTCATATGACCACAATGGGGTCCTGATTTCGGGTTCGGGATCTGAAGTCTCCCACTTTGTGCTAAGCACTAGTGCAAGGAATTTCCAAGCCTGCTGGTAATGTCGGTACTGTAGAAGCCAAGAGACCTACAATCACGTTTCGGGGTGTATGGAAGTTTCTCAAAAGAGGGGTCCCTTTAGAAACCGTCAAAATACGTAGAGGTTGTAACGGGGATTATGGGGGTCCTTTGTCAGGGAAGCATATGGAGAAACTCCCATTTTATAGTAAACAGAGATTTCCCAAAATCAGAGGTACCCTTTTGGGGGAGGGTACAATAAGGACTACAATCTTTTTGGGGTCCTTCTATTCTGGGAAACTACCATATGGGTTGGTATACTTCCTTAGCAACCCAGCGGCATTCAAGATCCTGTTTTCGCAAACTAACTGATCGTGCACTCGTCACCCTGTAGGGGCGTGGCGACCACTTCTCGCACCTTGTAACCCTGCTTAAGCCACTGTTGGACTTCCGGGTAATGCGACGGGCTAAAGCGCTTCCTCATTAAATCTGTGCCAGAGGAAATCAATTCATGAAGCTCCTCTAGAAGTGCCTGTTGAAACTCCTGCGCTGCGCTGTCCGTCATCCCTTTCAGGACATCTTTGGATCTTGCGCATACCCTTGCCACCAACTCCTTAAGAGACGGCAGGGTTAAAACGGAGAGCTGTGCGCTCCACGTGAGCGTCGAGTTGATGCAACAGCGACCAGAGACCTTTTCAGGGATGAGGAAAGATCTACTGAAGCAAGCTTCAGGGGCTTAGGGATCCTGAGGGTTTAGGGTTCAGGGCTTAGGAATTTTAAGGTTAAATTTAGGTTAGTGGATTATAGAAGTTCAGCTTGGGAATCACCTTGCATGGAAAGAGCTCGACCGGCTTTAAACCTCTCAACACAGATCCTAGAAGTTTGCATTACGTAATTAAGAAGGGGGACCAAATCTTGTTGTGACGACCTACGTAACCTTGTCCTAACATATCTTAGTGTATTATAGAATTATTGCATATTATAGTATATTATACTATATTGGCAAAGTCCTTAACCTTATAGCGCCCGGATCCTCCAGCAACCTTAAACCCCAAGAATCCGAAAACGCTAAGTCCTAGATCCTCAACGCCAACCCTCAAAGCCTCCACCCCGATCTAGTTTGCTAAGGGGGGATGACTTATTGGGTGTCACCTTCTACGAAACTCTAAAGGCTGTACTCAACAATCCCTGAGTGCTAAAAACCGCACTCCTAAACGCTAAGCGTTCTCAACAGCTCATCAACCATGATTGTTGCTTTTGGAAGTTCATGGCTTCCCCAACTGCCCACCCAGTGTACACACTCCCCAATCTGCCTAGGGAAGTCCAATGTAACCACGCTCACCGAACACCATCACCAAATAAAACCCCCGCTTCATATAAGCCCTACACGGCACCGGTGTCCATTTCATTGTCCGTCTTCTTTTCCACTTGATTCTCCACTGTTGGGGTAATATCCCGAAACCCAATACAGTCCGCACACAAACTCCTACAAATTTTCTGAGAGGGGCCCAAACCCTCGACTGAAGAAAAACCCTAAGCCCTAAATCCCTACATCCCGGATCCCTAAACCCTACATTCCCAAAGCCTAAACCCTAAATCCCTAAAACCTGATTCCGTAAACCCCAAAATCTTAACCCCCTCATGAACCAGAAGGTCTCGGCACCTCGAGGTTGAGTTCTAAGGTGACCAAGGTCACCAGGCCTCCCTTCTTGGAGCCTCGGGGGTTGGGGGGGGCGGTTGGGATTATATAGGGGGGGGTTTAGGGTTTAGGGTTATATAGGGATACTGGAAAATGCATGGAAACTACTATTAAGGGTTTAGAGTGTAGGGGGGATTTATTTGGGGGGAGTTTTGGGGGATTGAGGGAGTTTAGGGTGAAAGTGGGGTAAGGTTTAGGAGGTTTAGGCGTAGAGGATTTAGGGTGTTGGGAGGGTAGGCGGCGTAGGCTTCAGCGGGTGGAGGGTTTGGCAATGAGTTTCTCAACGTCATAGGTCCTGTTTGGGTCCATGCACTGGGCACTGGCCTGCTATTGTTCATACCAGGCATCCTCTTTTGAGATGCCGCGCATGGAAGTCTCCACCCACGAGAGGCCAGGGTTCAATTCAGGACCCCACATGACTCTCAGGCGCCTTTCAGGGCATCCCAAAGGCTGCGGGGCCTCCCTCTGAGGTTCCAGAAGGGTCCTAGAAGGCCCAGGATCCCAGCGCCTCCAAAAAAAGGCTCGATGCCTTCCAAGCCTCCCAAGACATCTCAAGAGCCTTGCACTCATGCCTCCCGGCGCCTGCCAGCCAAACCCTTCCAATGCTCCTCACAAGCTTCAAGATCTTTCGACAACGAAGACGAAAACATGAACCTAACTGAGTTTAGGCCTAAACCCTGAAAGGAGTAGGTTGGGTGGCTTGGCCGCCTTAAAAGGCGTGGGGTGGGTGAATGTATTGGGCAGCCAGCCACAGTTGGGCCACGGCAGCACTTTGCATGCAGCCATGCACTTGAAGAGTCGTTGACCCAATCATCACTGCTTGCACGGTAACTCACGGCAAACCCTGAACCCTAAACCCTGAACCCTGAACCCTAAACCCTAAACCCTAAACACTGAATCCTAAACCCCAAACCCTAGATCGCCTGGAAAGCCAATGGAGGTGGCTTTCAAGGTCTGCGTCTTCTGCGACACATCCAGCCCCAGTGCCTCAGCCACTATTTATTCAGGATGTAGGGATTTGGGGATTTGGGTTAAGGGTTTATAGGGTTTATAGGGTTTATAGGGCTTAGGGAGCATCGAAGCTAAACTTGAGCGGTTTTCGGGGATCTTTCATGATGCGCTGTTTTTTCTTGATAATACAGGATCCCACACAAACAAGTAAGGCCTCCTCACTGTCTATGGCGTTGCTAAAGGGGCTTAGGGGGACATGTGTTTAGTTGGCCCCCACCCACAGATCATCACAACAAGGGATAACGCTAGCCATCTTAGAGCCCATTGACAGTCCGAGTGTACCACGACTGTTGGGCGAGGGCGTAGCCCAAAATGCATCTATTTTTCTTTTCTTTTCTGCCCTTCTACTAAACCTTTCTGCGTCTGCACGAAGTGCGTGAGGCGTCTGAGGACACAAAAGATTCATCCATCTGGTGCCTGGACCCCCAGCGGAACTGGACTACGGTCCAACCACAGAGCAAGGTTATCAATGCGTACGTTTCTAGGGTTTGGGGGTTCTCCACTAGAGCACAGTAACACCCTAAGGACCGAAGGGATATGCAGAAACTCGCCGGCCCTTGATTCTGGGCTTGTCATGTACGGGGGCCATTAGCGGGAAGCTTCCATATGGGGGTATATCAAGAAAGGCATACCCGGAATGAATTCAAAATGCTTGTTTTGTGGGAAGACCGCAAGAGTGTACAATGAGAGCCGGAAACGCCAAATTCAGCTGGGTATTGACCGTGATATCTGTAATCAATTGCATTGCTGCGTAGTGGGTGGTTTGAGGATGTGTACTTGCAATCGCCATGTCTCCTGAGGAAGCATAGTTAAACCGCATTACATCGATTTTGAGCTACTTTTGCCACGTCCCGACTGGGTCGCGCACCAGTTCCCGGGTCAGCGTCTGGGAATGGCCCGGAGGTATTCTCTGTCCGAGGTCCTCTTCCAACTCGACAAGGCACCTGGCGACAGAGCTCATTTTGGGCGTGAAAAGCAACCTAAACCTCAAAGGTACTACACGGACCTAGGTAATTACCAATATCATTTTGAAGTCCATTTGAGGTACCATATACTATAATTCTACAAGGAATATGGAACCAGAATATTGGTAATTATTTAGGCTTTTACAGTAGATAATCACCCCAAAACTCCCCAGCAAAGGTCAGAAAGGCAGTTGTTCGATAGACTCGGGGTCCATGAAGTCGTACTCAGATGTCGTATATGACTCGGTTCTGGGTCTGGGGAAGCTGGCTGTTTCCTTGATACACCTGCCTGGCAAAGCACAAGACTGTCCATTGATAAAGGGACCCTAGGTGTCCATCCTCTCATAGCCTCTATATATGCCTATTAGGTGGACCCCCCACCTTATAATCGTGGTATGATAGGAATGTAGAAGGACCCTAGTATAGTCCTTATTATCCCTTATAGTCAATATTACTGGGTGGGGGGTCAGAGTCATGGCGAAACGGAGAAGTGAGTACAAGGAGAGTTGACAGACTCCTTACCCTTCGCCTTCTTCTTCGGGTGCAAGAGTGCCTTCACAGCCCTCCCGGGGCGCCTGCCCCCACCCAGCAACTGTTCTGGTACGGTCGGGTACCCCAGAGCCCAGAGGTCAAAAGCGGATTCACATTCCTACTGCCCCACTAGCTAGCGTGATCACCTCCATTACCACAACTCAGTTCAGGGGAAACCGCATTCTCCGTCATGAGGCTGTGCCGCTTACACTGGCTTACACCTGAGTTATGCCGCCCCCTCAACCGACTTTGTCTCAAAGCTGTGAACTCTCTCTCTATCCCCTTTCTCTCTCTAACGTCCCTACCAGAGAGGCCCCTAATACTGATGAGTTCGGGTTTCTCCTAAAGCCTAAAAACAAAGCCCGAAACAACACAACACACCCTTAACCCCCCCAAATAAACTGTACGCGGGTTATGTAGGGATACTGGAAAAAGAAAATGGAAACTACTTCCTTATAGTATATGATGATATTTTCTGCTATATTAGGGTATATATCCTTATAGAATCCCTTTACTAGACCCCTGTAATGCTAATTTTATAATATCCTTAAGATCTCAAGGTCTTCTGTAAGCCGGCCTCCTCACACCGGCCAAGCGTTCCCGGTGCGGCATCTTGACCACACCGCTCATCGACGCCCGCTGGGCCTGGCGAACTCAGAAGCACAGCGTGATACAGCTGATGGCTTAGGACTTGGGGTTTAGGGATTGCCGTAGGATTTAGGGTCTGAGGCTTAGGAGATAGGATTGATGTATGACCCTTACTAGCTTATGCATTTGGAATTGCGGTGTTTTGGTAGACCAAGGCCATGCAGGATTTTTTTTGTGTCAACCGCAATGAGGGTGGGCATCTGAGATTCGCTTGCTTGTGGCAGCTTCTATGGTTTACGGGGCTTTGATGTGCCGATGGTTCACATCGTTGAGTGTGCAATAAAATGCGGGTGCCTGGAGCTGCGCAGAACATGAAAAAACAATGTGCATGCAATGTTCCGCAGTTTATGTGTACCAAGATATGCAGCAATGCATATGCACTGGTTAATGTATGGGTGTATATATAGTGTAGGTGTAGAAATACAAACAGTAGCTTCCACGTCTTGTTGAATACACCCTAAAGCCTAAACCCTACGCCCTAAACTCCAAGGCCCTAAGCCCCACACCCTAAACCCTAAACTCTACATCCTAAACCCAAACACACACTCCCTTACCATGCTGCCTACCTTCAATAGTAATAGTAATACAGAAAGTATAATAGTAACAGTAACAGTGTTAGTAGCAATAGTACTACACTGCCGACCTTCTTGTCTTCCGTGAGGTCAGGGATGAGGTCCCCGAAGCGGTCGATGCCGAGCACAGATTTTAAGCCACTGGCGGCCACACCTCACCAGTGGCTACAGTCCCCCTTAAGTAGATAGAATATGGGGTATATGGGGATCTTCTTATAATATACCCAAAGCCATATTCTATCTACTTAAGGGGGATTTTAGGTAGGGAGTGGAAGAATAGACCTCTGGTTTTGGGTTTAGCGTTTCGGGTTTGGGGTTTAGGGCGTAATAGTTCCTATCCCCAACAAGACTTCTGCACACATTCCATCCATCCATCTGCTCCCTCGGTACCAAACCTGAGCCTAAATCCCAACCAATGCTCTTTTCATCATTGCATTTCATCCCTACATCTCCTACACCCGTTACCTAAACCTCAACCAATACGGTAATTTCCATTTGCAGAATTCTTAAAATAAATCCCTGAACCCTAAATCCTAC